>MOOC01000081.1:0-266695 GCA_023376865.1 Colletotrichum filicis
AATAATAGAGATTCCGGGTCAAATGTGGCTGCTGCGGCTGTGCAGTCACGTGTAGCCCACTATTTGCTTGAGTAGGCCTAGTATGGGTGCGGGATAGCCTTCGTGTGGGTGCGGAATAGCCGTACTCATTCGTGTTGGTGAGTAGACTCTTTTAGTGTCGAGGACGGCTATTCCGCACCCACACGAAGGCTATCCCGCACCCATACTAGGCCTCATTTAGTAAAAACTAGGGCAGCACAGCCTCAATATGCATTTTAGTAGTAATATTACTATAGAAATCACTACGTCAATAATTACGAGTTTGCAACTACTTAATATATAATTATCTACCGAATTAACTATTATAATACTAGATTTACTACTATTACCCACCCGGGCTTAGGCTAGGCTAATTTTACTAGGTACCCTATAGCTAATTTTACTAGCTACCCCCCTACTACTTATTATACTATTAGCCTAATTACCCTAATTATAGCTATAGTAGAGGTATTAACGAGGCTACGAAGTAGTAGTACTACTACTAATTTAATAGAAAGGGTACGTTATAAGGGTAGTAAAATTATTAAGAGGGTACTGCGGTAGTAATTAAAGCTACTAAAGTCTTACTATTTTAGTAATTAACTTACTAAGTTATAAATTAATTTAGGTATTAATAATAGAAATAATAGTATTTTATAATATACTAGCTAATTACTTATTAGCAGCCTTAGTAATAATTTTTTATTTTTTTTATAGTTACGTAGGGACTAGTATAGGAATAAGAGTAGTATTTTAATATAGTAATAAGTCGTATTTAAAAATAGAGGGCTCTCTCGAAGTAGAATTATTACGTAAGTTAAGGGTAATATTCTAACCCTAAAAGGGTATAGTAGGCTTATTATAAAGGGTATTATTATTAGTAATAATCGGGGTAAACTATTAATAATTAATACGTAATCTAATTATTTCTAAGTTAGCTTTATAAGTTATTTTATAGAGAATAATAATTATAGGCTAAAATAGGGTAAAAAAGGTTAGTTAACGTTTTTTTAGTAAAAGTATTAATACTAACGTATTAAATCCTAATCTAATTATTAGTAATAGTTAATATTATTTCTTATAAATAACCGAGCTAGGTTACTTAACTCTAGATAGTTAAGGAGGTCGTAGTAATATAATAAGCCCTATTAGCTCGAGAAGGTACTAGTATAAGAAAATAGGCGCTTTATATAAAACTAATTATAAAAGACCTTATTAATAATACGTAATTAATACTAAATTTAATTAAGTACTTAAAAAGAGATTATTAATAGAAGATTCCTTATTATTAGTATATTATTATAGCTTATTTTAATATAATATTTTTATTTACCTACTTCTTTTTTAAATTATACTTCTTTTATACGGACTATTTTAATAATAATAAATTAAAAATTACTAAGACTAGAGAGCTAGTTACGTAAGTACGACTTTAATTTAGTATAAGTAGACTCTATGCGTAACGTAACTTTAAGACCGTAATTTTATAAATAACTAACGTAATAAGTATAAAATTACTTACGAAAAGGTATATAAACGGTCTCGAGGTATAAAACGATTTAGGGCTATATAAAATTAAAGAGTTTATATAATATAGCTTAGTAATAATTAAAATCTTCTTTAGTCTTAGCGTAGATATACGCGTACTAAGCCTTAAGAATTTTATTAAGTATTTATTTATATAAATTTAATAATAGAATTAGTATAATTAAGGGCTATAGAAGTAGTAGAATTAGTAAATTAATTAAGGGTAAATAATTATTATTAACGGGCTATATTAGTTAAAGTAATTCGTAAATTAAAAATTAACTTAGCGGGCTAGCTGTAAAATCCTTATTTTTCGTAATTTTTACTTAGTTAGTTAATTTTTAAAGATTTATTAAAACTACGCTAGTAAAATTAGGCTAATCGGAGCCCTTTAATTACTTTAGTAACTTATTAAGTAGATTAAATCTGGCGCTTAGTAAGGGATTTTTTAGTATTATTAAATAAAGTTTAGAAATAGCCTTATAAGAATCCTAGGTAGCTACGGATTCCTCTTTATATATACTATCCTACTTCTACTTAATATTTAATATTATATTTTTAAAAATATATTAAAAGTAGATTTATTATAGTATATTTAGAAATACTACCCTTACTACCCTTTTTAACGTATTATTAAAATCCGTAATAATTACTTTTAGTTATAGAATTTCTCTCTCTTTATATATTAATTTTAATTAGCTTAGTACTTATTTAAACGTTTTTATATTTTTACTTAATACGAGGTAAAAAGCTACGTTAAATATAGTATAAATAGAAGTTATGCTATTAATTTAAAAGAGCAGTATATTAAAGTAGTTAACTTATATTTTTAGTAAGTTTTAATAACTTTTAATTATATAATTACTAACTTTATAAATATTATTTATTATAAATAATTTAGGATTCTTTTTTTATATTTTAAGGTACTATATATACGTCTAAAATACGCTATCGATCTTTTTTATTATCGGGCTATAGTAAATTATTAAAAATACTATATTATTATTTATATTAAGCTTTTATAAAAAAATTTATATTAAGGAAAGCGGGCTATACTTTTCTTATTATAGCTTTTATTACGTATTCTTAACGTCGCGCTATTTAATAAATATACTTATAGAATTATAAATTTAAGTAATAATATAAATAGAAGTAAGTTTTTTAGTTATTAATAATAACTCTACCTATATATTAACTACTTTAGTACTAAGCTCTTATTAACTTAGCTTATAAAAGACCTAACTTAATAAGTATAATTTCGTTATTAATAATTCGTAATTATGCTTATTATATATTATACTTACTCTATACTTATTTTATAAGTTAGGGTATTAATATATATAAGCTTTTTACGAGTAGCCCGTTTTTAATATTATTATTTACTACTACTTAACTACTAATAGCTACGGTTAACTACTATATTTATATATAAGATCTAAGTATAATAAAGAGCCGTTTTACTACTTTTTTAACTTTAGCTTATTTACCCTATAACTAAGGTTTTATTAATATAACCGAACCCTTATAAAAAGGTCGTCGATCGAATTATTTATTAAATTTATTAATAAAAGCTTAAGGAAAATATAAAAAAATAGAAATTAAGTAGTTAAATTTATATAAAATTATCCTAATATAGTTAATAAAAAAGCACTATAATAATTATATAATCGCGTTACTTAGGCTAATATATGAGTAACCTAGCTGCTAGAGTTAGCTAGAACTAATTAGTATAGCAGCTACCTACTTTGCCCACTATTTCCTCGAACGAGCCTAGTATGGGTGCGGGATAGCCTTCGTGTGGGTGCGGAATAGCCGTCCTCTTAGTGTCTTCTAGAGCCCCGAAAACTCCATATGGGTACTGTTTAAACGAGATATGTAATATTGACCATCGGCTATGATCCTGGGGAAAATCGCTGGCGCACGAATGGGATCTCTCCGCTCAAGCCCCAGGATTAGAGTTCGGCACTAGAGACCGGTACCCCAGCCATCTTGAGTTGAGGAGTGGGCACATTCCCACATTCCTCAGCTGCCCCGGCATAGTTGGGCCGGCCTGGCAGGGCTAAAGGAACTTTGGTAGCAGAATCCGTTAACGAGACCACGCACCTTTACATTTTCATAGATTACAGTTGCGTGATGCCAGTGGACCCTTTATGCGTCTGTAGAGGAGAACGTGGTCCGTATGCGGAGACGCTGTTGGAGCATGGCGCTGGATCTCCGATTGAGATGGACCCCGAGCCAAAAGCCCATGGGAACGTCCCAGTCCTACCTCTGTTTAAGTAACCAACTTCGTGTTCCCATCAGATCATTCCAAGACAAGTGTGGTTGCAACAAAACAGCCACAGCGTCAGTGGTGAGCCGTTGACTCTTGTGAGGCTGCTAGTTCCCTTGCATCCGTACCTCCCGGTGGATTTACAGACGCAAAACAAACTTGGCCCAGCGATCCAACAGTTCCGTTTGAAGTAAGTGCCCGTAGTAGCAGAAATCATACGTTGGTCCCAGCACCGCCGTGTTGGCGGCCGGCCTCGACTTTTCCACGAACCCAAATCTCCCGCTTCCGCCCGCCGTGATATATGTCGTGCACCGGTCGAAACCTGATCTGTCTTTCGCCTGCCCGTGACGAGGTGTTCCTTGGGGCAGGTGGCGGGACTTCGTCCGAACTCCGCCTCCCCTCCCTGCTTCTCCCTTTGAGGGGGAGAATCCTATCACCGACACAGGCAATACTCTCGCCGGTTTCGAGGGGGGGCACATAGCGTGAAAAGTCGGTTGCACTCCCCGAAACTAAGGACTGTTCATGGAGGGTAGGAGGCTTTCTGGTACCTGGGGGCCCCCTTGTTAAGGACGCTGATCTTAGATTTCATCATGTGCGATGCCAATGTATAATATGAGGGAGTGATGCACTTCCCGCGTGTGCGCTGACCTCGCCCGACTTTGAGCAGAATTCCCGGGGATCCACTGATTGACTCCCGTCCTTGTTTCTTACGACGTCTTCTATCATATCTCGTGGCACTGTGCATCTGCCGTGAGGTTGACGATGGTCGACGATAGAGGCACCAGACTCCTCGCCGTAACATGGTCTCTCTGTGTCGCTAGCGCTACGCTGCTTTCATTGCGTATCTATTGTAAGCTATGGCGTGGACGTGGTTTATGGTGGGATGACCATCTCTTGATTGCGTCAATGGTATGTGAAGAATGGCCGTCATTGTCCTACCCCCCCCCTTAGCTCATAGTTGCAGGTGTCACTGGTGATATCCATCTCGATAAACTCCTACATCGTCTCTCTCGGATTTGGACGCCATATCGATACGATCAGTAGCGATAACCTCAAGCTCATCAACCTCAATACGATCCTCGTCGCCACGTTCGGAATCATCGCAACGACGACTAGCAAAAGCTCATTCGCCCTGACACTGTACCGCATCGTCACGAACCAATGGTTGAAATACTTTCTCATCTTCATCATCGTTTCCATCAACATCTCGATGAACTTGGTATGGATCTTTGGCTTCGCCAAATGCACACCGTTGCAACGAGTATGGGACAGCAGCGTGCCGGGGAGTTGCTGGGATAAGAAGAAGCTCGTCAAATTCCAGTTGTTTGCTGCCTGTAAGACTGCCGCGAAACGGTGTTCTCATGAGGCTTGCATGCTCACTTGCTTGCAGATTACTCCGCCATTCTCGATTTCGTTTTGGCATTCCTGCCGTGGCCAATTCTCATGGGCGCAACGATGCGGCGTCGCGAAAGGCTTGGTGTCGCCGTAGCAATGAGCTTGGGTGCTATGTAAGACCTTCGGATTCCACCCTGGCCACTTTTGCGGTGAACTAACATCGACGACAGTGCCGGAATATGCGGCATCGTGAAAGCTGTCCTGGTGGTCAACATGACGAGTCCAGACATCACCTACGAGCGCGTTGACCTTACGATCTGGACTTTGACAGAACCTGCCGCCTCGATCATGGCAGTGTCTATCCCAGTTTTGTATGTGGTCTCCCCCCTCATCAAGCGTATTGGTTCTTCACCTCTGACACCGTGTAGGAGAATGTTGTACCGAGAGCTCAAGTCAACTCAACGAAGTTATGCACGAAACAAGTCACAATCGCATGCACTCGACACAGGAACGAGGAAGGAGGTCAGATCAACGAAGAGATATGGCCCGGGGTCACAATACGGCCGGAATTCTGTTGTTGTCATGTCCACCGGAGGATGGCAAGAATCGCAGGAAGCCCTCCAAGAGGCGGAGGGCGGCCAGGCATCGCCGCTCCCGGGCATGAACGGCATCATCAAGACCGAAGAAGTGAGAGTGCGGCATGAAAGATTAACAGGACTCAGTGAAGGCGAAAGCTCAATTGAGCTCGACTCGCTCAAGGAGGGTCATAGATGAGATCATGAAACCGACAGTTGATGAACACCCAGGCTGGACTCGGACGAAGGTTTACACTATAATAATTACAAGTTAGCGCCACTTGATACCAGATATGAATGATTTGAATAGAGATTGATTGGATATGGCGATCAAATAAACTACTCGTAGTCAACATGCAATCGTATGCCCGTGGGCGCCTGATGAGCCGACAATGATTGGGGAGAGATTTGAAACAATCGTGTGAGCAAACCTGCGAATGATATTCTCTAACTTCGCTGATGCCACTGAATTTGGAGAATGCTGCCAGAATCGATGCTACCAGAATCGATGCTGCCTTGTGGCTTTGGGGCCTTGTCGTCAACTCGTCACCCGTCACCGGCTCACCGAATGCTCTCCATTATTGGCCTACCGGTGGGAATCAAAAGCCAGAATTGCATGCCGCTATATGGTGCCTAGCAGAAAACTTGACACTATGTATCATTCCTATTTATGATTCCGGAATACCCTGATACTTGTCGAGCCTGGCGGAGCGTGGAGATAGACGCTTTGCATTTGAAATTAGGGACCTCGGTGAGAGCTAGGTGAGACCTCGGTGAGGCCAAGGTGACTTCCAACATCATGAGATCGGAGTTCCACAATAGCTAAGGTCGACCACACACAACATGTACCGATCTTGAGAATCTTTCACATCGAGAATCAGAGAATCGGGTTTATGTGCTAAGCCATACATTTTAACACCTTTGAGATGGAAGTTCTGAGCCAACGAACTCTAGACTGTATGACATCGCGTTGGTTTCGCGATCAACGTCGTCCTCGACCTAGAAAGTCTTTACCTCTGATCAATTTAGGCCAACAGAAGATGGCCGCTTTGAAACACAGCAGCTCGTGTTAAAGGAATTCGGTTTGAAAAGAGTGAGCTCATTTCTCTTTCAGCTCATCCCCTTTGTATGCCCAACTCATTGTATGGATAGGTGAGAAGATGCAGGACAAGACAGCTGCCCTCGATAAAGAAGCATGTGAAACCCAAGAGATCGACTTCTCACCTTAGATAATTGAGTAAAAGATGAAGAGGACCTCGTAGAAGCCTTACCCACTGCAAAAATTCTGTCGCTTTGTCAATTCGCACCTGCCTCACCTTTGCGCCTTTCTCCCGACGCACCTTCCCTCAACATCAGCTTTTCCCAACAGCGCCTTCCTCATCTTTACATCTCTCTGAGTTTTCATCTTCAATTCTCACTCACACCCTCATCTCACTCGTCCATCCCTCCAATTTTCTCTTTTCTTCAACCCCTACGTGAGCCATCTTCTCAACTTCACGCCGAAGAAATCAACTATCGCAAGAACCTCCATCTGCTTGCCCACGAGATCCTTCTTCAGACAATCACTTTTCATCAGAAGATTGAATTTATTCCTTATACACCCCAGGCCTCATATCCCTCTCTCATCCATCTATTCATCGCTCGCCGAGGTTCGTCTCATCCACCACCGGTGTCATCCCTCTAACGAACGCCGAACCGACATCATGATCGACCCGTTCAGCGTCGCTCTCGCTTTTGCCGGCATAGTTGGCATTTTGATGGCTCTTAACTATCTGGGCAGTCTGATCCACCAGCTCTTTCGCGAGAACGGCCTGCTCGACCCCAAAAGCATCGGATGTCTAATCTTCGTCATCTTCATCCTGGCTTCTATTCATCCTCTGACGGGAGTCCACGCCCTTAGCGTCTTATCCAGCGTGGGCGCGGTCATATTGGAGGCTATCTGGGGGCTCAAAACTGCTGTCATGAGTCTGTGTGATACGCTTCGCCGAGCTTCTGCATCTCGCCAGCCGGCTTCGCATACAGACGTGCAGCAAGTTGCTCTCCGACAGCTCCCGGAGCAAACAACTGAGCAACCAGTTCCTACGCCCGCGCAAGAAGACCTCGAAAGATGCTACCGCCAACGAGAGGTGTGTGACAATGCCGAGGAACGTCTGACGAAGACCTTGAGGCAGTCCAACTCCTACGCATCGGAAGTCAGCGAGATGGAGGCGAAGGTGTTGGAGCTTCAGCACGCTTTCAATGTGCAGCAATCTCGTGCTCAACAGGCCGAACACAGTTTCCGGGAAGCAAACGCAAGACTCCTTGCACACGAGACAGATGGAGCAACCATCGCAAGACTCGAGGCAGAGCTGGAGTACCAGAAAGCGCAGGCCCACGACGCCGATGTCTGTCGGGAGGCGTCCAATTCACAAGCGAAGTACCTCCAGAAGAAGATCGACACTCAGAAGGAGAAGTTCCAAGAATATGCCCGGCGCAAGGAAGACCAGATTGGCGTGCTACGTACCGACATCAAGGCACTACAGCGTCAGAAAGACACTCCCTCTCGGGTAGAGCTGTTGGCAACAGGAACCCAATCTGAGGCGGTAGAGACTGCTCCCAAGCCTGCCCAACAGCACCTCGAGGAACAGCTCGCCATAACCCAAGCCAGGCTTTCGGTAAATCAGGCATTGGCGACCTCGGCCACGTTCGGGCGTTTCATCAGCAAGACCCAGATGAACGATCTCAAGGCTGATAGCCAGAACACGGAGCACAACTTATTGAAGGTCATTGTCGACCTTCGCGGGGAATTGGCCAAGGCCCAAGCTCAAGCAACTACTGCCACGGAGTGGCAAGTCACTCAGCAAGATATCAAGGCATCAACGTCGGCAGATATTCTCGCGCTCCAGACAGAGTTAGCCAATGTCAAGGCCGAAGCCAAGGCAACCATTGAGTCGCAAGGCGCCCAGATCCAAGAAGCCGCAAGCTTCAAAGCGGAAGCTGAGAGAGTGGTTGCTGACCTGCGAAGCGAAGCAGAGCAACTGCGCGACGAGAAAGATGGCTACAAGCAGCAGATGGAGCAAATGGTTGCCCTGAGCCCTCAGATTGCTATGTTGCAACAAGAGACAGAGCAGACACGGGTTGAAAGGGATACCCTACAGCAGCAAGTGGAGCGATTGATGGACCAGGCCACCCAGATTGCTCCATTACAGCAAGAGAGAGACGTTGCGATTCAAAAGGCCCAGCTGGTAGAGCAAAAAGCAGTGGAGATTTTGCAAGTAAAGGCGTTGCAAGTCACCAAGTTGGAGATCGACCTGCGCACTGCCCGCGAGGAGAAGGAGAAGGCGGAGGAGGAGATCGAGGGATACATTGAGGAGCTCGCAGAGGAGCAAGAGAAGCTTCGGAAATCACTGGAGGCCGAGAGAGCTTCAATTCACACCATTGGCAACCTGAAGGTGGCCAATGATGATTTCTGCGCCGAAACCGAACGGCTGAACGTGGAGGTGCAACGCCTTCTCAACGAAAACACCAACCTGACGGCGAGGATGAGGAAGTTTGCCAACGAAGAGCTCCTCAAGGCCAACATGGCTAAAAGAAACAAGACGCAAGAGTTATCCAACAAAGACGGAATCTTGGACCTGATCAAGAAGACCCACGAGGACGAACTTTTGAAGAAGGAGGCCGAACTTGCGAAGAAGGACGAGAAAATTGCGAAGCTGGAGTCTCAGTACTCCATGAGCTGTACGGGCAGGCTTACCTTACGTGACAAGACGAAGAAGGGACGCGAGGACCTCACACTCTTGGCCTCGAGAGTCAGAGATCTCGAGGACCAGATTCAAAACCCCAAGTCCGGCCCCAGACTCACTGCCCTGCAGACCGGAAGTATTTCTACGGTCTTGCAGCAGATCGAAGAAGGCAAACACCTTCTCTCACTCACCTCAACTCCGGACAAGAAGCCTGAACGCGCGCAGTCAAGCTCAGGCGCGAAGACGATGCGACCGATGAAGCCACTTCCGAATAAGAGAAGGTCTGAACAGCTACCGAAGAGTGAGGCGGGTCCTTCGTCGGTGATGGAGGAATGAGCGAGGCCACGAGCTTCGGTTTTTTATTGTTCAGTGCGAACGAATTTTTTTCTTGTTGTATTATACTTCTGTGACGAGGGCCGGCGAGCCCAGTACACGGATACGGACGGACATGGTCGTGGTTTCGGCTCGGTTTCGTTTATACTAGGATGGTCACGATCAAGAACATGGTCTACGGTTACGGTTACGGTTATGGTTACGGTTATGGTTACGGAATTCCGCTATGGATATAATAATTGGTCGTGGTATCGAGCCGAACAGGCAGCTCAAGAGTACCAGGAATGAAAAGTTTTGATTGCACGATTGAAATCAAATGGTATTGTCTTTATGTGAATGCGTGAGGCTACCATCCTACAGATCTTCCAAGTCCAAGCCGTCAACCTTGCCCAGGAAATCTCCCGTGCCGCCTCGTAACAACTCCTCGATGTCGAGATTACCCGACGTGATGTACTTTTCACTGACGCCGGCATTGACGCGCTTCGACAACAACTCGCGCAGCTGCGCCCTCATGGCTCCCATCTCCGCCTTGCTAATGTTCTTGTCCTCTTGTTGCTTCTTCTTCCGCTGACTTCCACGACCCGTCCACGTCCCTGCCTTCTCCAGCTCGTCGCTGTCGTACTCTACACCTAGCTCCTCGGCAGCGGCCTTGACCCAGTCCTCGTCCTTGTTGCCCTTCTCCTTGGCGAGCGTCGCGTCAGTGAGCTTCTTCGCCAGGTCGAGTCTCGGCTTGAGGCGGGAAGCGATGCGGCGATCTATATCGATGGTGCGCATAAAGTACTTCTTCTTGCTCGAGTGCTTCTCGTGGACCTTGGCCGCGAGTCTGCGGGTCGGCACGACCTCTTCCGGCCCGCAGAGGATGATACTCAGACCCGTCTTCTCGGCACGCGCGGTACGACCGGAGCGGTGGACATACATGTCGGCGGCGCGGGGAACGTGGTAGTGGACGACCTGGTCAATGCCGGGGATATCGAGACCGCGGGCAGCGACGTCGGTGGCGATGAGGACGGACGTGGTGTTTGCTTTTGTGGCCGTGAACTTTTCGACGGAGCGGAGACGGGCTTTTTGGGCCATTTGGGAGTGGAGGCCCATGGCGTTCAAGTTGAGGTTTTGGAGCATGGGGGTAAGGCGACGGACGGCGCTGATGGAGTTCGTAAAGACTAGAGTGCGGCGGTTCGGGTTGAGCAGGAGGATTGTGTAGAGGTAGAGATCCTGCAACGTGTTAGATCAGATCATCATGATAGATTGGGCGAGCGCTTCTTTCTTACCTTTTCCATGGCACCGCACTCGATAAGACCCTCCTTGAGACCGGCGGCCATCTGCTTGGCGGGGTTGGCGTCAATGAACTTTGGCTTTTCCTCGCGGAAGTTGAGCTTCTTCAGCAGATACTCCATGTTCTCCGTCTCCGACATGAGGCCCCATTTGCCCTTGCCAGCCAGCTTCTGCTGCAGTCCCTGGTGGAACGTCGCAGAGAAGACCAGCGTCTGTCGCTCCGAGAGCTCCTTCTCATCCTCATCATCCTCTTCGACAACCTCACGGTCAAGGGCGTCTAGGATCTCTCCCGCCTCCTTGAAGTGTCCCTCGCTCAGAAGCCTATCGGCCTCATCGACAACCAGGTACCTGATTTGCCGGAACCCCTTCAGGAGCTCCGTGCTGGAGCTGATGACCTCCCACAGACGACCTGGCGTACCAATAACGATATCTGCCTTGGCTAGTTGTCTCTGCTGTTTGAAGACTGACAGACCTCCCGTCACCGAGCAAACGAAGGGCGCGTGGGTTAGACCGGCGCAAAGATTCTTGATGTGGTTGGTGATTTGGTGTGCCAATTCTCTTGTCGGCGACAGAATGAGGGCAAAGGGTGCATTATCCGGCTTCTTCTCGTCCTCCTTTCCCTCAAACTTCTCGAGCCATCCCTCCACGATGGGAATCGAAAATGCAAGCGTCTTACCGGAACCCGTAGAGGCCTTGCCGATGACGTCGTGACCGGCGAGAATTTCGGGTATCGAGGAGCTCTGGATCTTTGTTGGCTTGGCGAACTTGAGCTTGGCAATGGCCGCAACAGTCGCCGGGGAGAGACCGAGGTCCACCCAGGGAGCCGTGTCGATATCCTCCTCGGCCTCTTCAGCTTCCTCGAGAGCCTTGAAAACGTTGCTTTCAAGCTTGGCGTCCTCTGGCTTAGGCTGAGCTTTCTTCTGCTTCTTTTCCCTCTTCTTCTTGCCTTCGGGTTCGGCTGCGGGTGCAGGTGTAACGGCGTCTGTCTCATCGGCTTTGTCTGCAGGCTTGTCCCCCTTCGTGTTTTCCACCTTTTGTGCCTTTTGTTGTGCCTTTTGTTCTGCCTTGGCTGCAGCCTTCTTCTCCTTCTTGGTCTTCTTGGTCTTCTTGGTCTTCTTGGTCTCTGCCTTTGGTGCTGCCTCCGCCTCCTCCATTATTGTATCGGTTTGTGTAGGGGCAGGCTCAGAGTCGCTGAAGCCTTCGAACTCGTCTTCGTCGTTCTCCTTCTCGTCGCCAGAGGGAACAGCAGCGATCTAGATTGTAGTCAGTCATGCATTGTATTCGAGAGGGCGAGGAAGAGAAGCATAGGCTGGAAGACATACAAACTCGACATTATCCCCATGTTTGACAACATCAACGCCCTCGATGACCTCCAAGCCGTAGAAACCCTCGGCATCGTCGAACATTTCGGGGACCTCGACCGTCTTCCATGGCAGCGCACTGACGGCGACCTTACGCTTCTTCGGGGCCGCGGCCTTTCCGCCAGCAGACTTTTGGCGCTTCTGGGGATTCTGGGCAGCCCCAGAAGGCTGTTGCTTCCTCTTGTGTTGCATATTGAAGGTCTTGGTATTGTATATACAAGGAGCGCAAAAGGAAGGTGTGGGAAAATGCCCCGCGAGTAATCTTTACATCAACAAAAAAAAAAAAAAGTCGATGCGCATATCGTCCACTGCAATTGAGCACCGGCGCCGCTGCGCTGCTCGAAATTTTTGGCGGGCCCGGAAAATACTTCAGCCGGAAGAGCCAGCTCCTAGGCGCCAGGTAATGCACAGACCGTACCTTAATTCAGCCCTACGAGAACAGCGCTGCAGCAAATTTTCTTTGGCGGCCATAGCGGGCGTTGACCCCTCCAAAAAAAACATTGCTGGCAATTTTCCCCTCCCCCGCCAATTCCGTCTCATATCAGCCCTCGATAGTTCACTTCCCGACTCTCGCTATCACTTCAAGATGGGCAAATCTTCCAAGGATAAGCGCGATGCTTACTACCGTCTTGCAAAGGAGCAAGGCTGGCGTGCACGCAGTGCCTTCAAGCTGCTGCAATTGGATGAAGGTGACTCATTCTACCCCGCCATCCCGTGACATTTTGACTATAAATGCTAAACGACGGTCCAGAGTTTGACCTGTTCGCCAACGTAACAAGAGTTGTTGACCTGTGCGCCGCCCCTGGTAGTTGGTCTCAGGTGCTGTCTCGTGTTCTCATCAAGGGAGAGAAGTTCGGTCGTTCAGCATGGCAGGATCGTGAGGCCAAGTTCCGTCAGGAGATGCTGGGCGTCTTCCCGGCTACCCCTGAATCTGTTGTCGCAGGGCAGAAGACCCAGATCGCGACTGCTACCGAAGAGACACAACCTCGCAAGGATGTCAAGATCGTGTCTATCGATCTGCAACCCATTAGCCCTCTCCCCGGGATCATTACTCTGCGTGCCGACATCACGCACCCCGCCACGGTACCCCTTCTCCTCAAGGCCTTGGATCCCGACTATGACGCCGCCAACTCCAAGAGCCAGCAAGCCAGCCATCGCGTCGACCTCGTCATCAGCGACGGTGCACCGGACGTCACGGGCCTCCACGACCTGGATATCTACGTCCAGTCCCAGCTTCTCTTCGCCGCCCTCAACCTCGCTCTTTGCGTACTGAAGCCCGGTGGGAAGTTCGTCGCCAAGATCTTCCGCGGCCGCAATGTCGATCTCCTCTACGCGCAACTCAAGATCTTCTTCGAGACTGTCATCGTCGCGAAGCCGAGATCCTCTCGTGCTAGCAGTGTGGAGGCCTTCATTGTCTGCATCAACTTCCAACCCCCTGCTGGTTTCCAGGCCAGTCTTGAGAACCCGCTTGGCGTTGGTCACGAGCTTCCCAAGATGGTCGAGGAGAGGAGGAGCCAGCTGCCTGTCATTGCTGATGCGCTTATGCAGAACCCTCTGAATGGGAAATGGGACTCTGCTCCCACGGCGTCTGCGACGAGGGGAGATGGCCAGGTTGTTGAGGTGGAAGCCTACGACGAGACGGACGAGACGACGGATCATGATAAGCACATTAGATGGATTGCACCCTTCATCGCATGTGGTGACCTGTCGGCGTTTGACTCTGACGCATCATACCAACTCCCCGAGGATCACGTCTCTTTGGACCCCGTCCAGCCACCGACGGCACCCCCGTACAAGCGCGCAATTGAGCTAAGAAAGGCCGCTGGCGGAGCATACGGCAAGACGTCAATTAAGGCATGATGATTACGACAACATTTCAATACCAACATGGTGTCCGCACTCAATCCTCATCCTCCTCGTCTGACGGACCGTTGGGCATTGCAGGGCCGCGCTTCTCCAGCAGATACAGCTTCCCTGAATGTGACACGCCCCATTCCGTTGTCCCCAAGGCCTGCTCATACAACTTACTCGCTTGCGGCGAGGACGTCAGAAGCAGAAAGCGTCGCAAGTCGGGCCACTCGTCCAAGATCTCGTTCAAGCACTGCATCAGCCACGGCGCCAGTCCCTTGCCTTGGTGCGTGGGGAGGACGTAGATGTCCGCCAGATACCCAATGGTGGCGTAATCCGTCACGATACGGGCGAAGCCCACCAGTTCAGGGCCTTTCTTTCCTTCTAGAGGGTTAGGCAACGAACCTAGGGAAAAGGCGACGGAAGGCTTGTCGACATACCTGCAATGTCGGCGGTAGACTGTGGGAGTTTGTACACCCCCAGACACAACGAATTGTCTATCAGCCTCTTCAGAGCTACTTCCGGAACGCGCTTCGTCCACCACAGCAGCTCAGAATCAAAGGCATCGTTCACGGCGTTGAGGTCGACTAGCGACCGGTCAGTGGAGATGAGGTACTCGTCCTTATACCACTGCTTATATATCTGATTCGGCATCGTAGCCCGCTGCCTAGATGAATGAATGAATAGAGGATGTAGTTGGAAGATACTTGAAACTCCCACCTTGGTCTGTGGTGCCCGGATCCGTACGAAACCTAACTCTACGAGGGTTGAGCTCGAGACTGCATGCGGAAGAGGGGGATCGAGCGGGAAGTTCGACCCCCGCCTCCGAACAAATGTCCGTCACCTCACGTCATGCCCGCCCGGACTGAGACTTTGCGAGCCACCCACCCCCCGTCTGTGAAGGGAATGCAAGTTTGGGCCGGTGAGGTGGGGTACCTAGACCATCTGCCGGGTTCCCTGCTATACCTCTCTCGGTAAGCTCGCTCCGGGTGGGGTCCCTTCGCTCCGTTGCTCGTCGCGGTCGCGGGGGCAGTTTTGTGGGGCCTTCGGGCTTCAAGTGGGGTACAACGCTATGCTGGTCATCCCATCGGTGACCTCTTTCCCTATCACTACTGTCCTCATGCTTCCATCTTCTTTTATTCTCATGATATTGCCTCTGAAAAAGAATTAAATTCGAGTACACAGCTCAAATGACACACGGAGAATACGGGTCAAAAGGCAGATCATACTGCAGACTAGTTGGGGTTCGGGCTGCTGCCCCGAGGGCTGGGAAGAGAATGAAGCTTGTCGATAATTGTTGCAAGTCGGTCCAAATTGTGACAATGCTGGCAGTTGCAAGAGCGTTACAGGGCTTGATGACTAGATCCTAGTGCTCGAGGACATGATGGGCTCTGCTGGCTATCAGCAAGGATGCAGACAGTCATTCAGCTTTTGTTCTCAGGAAGGAGGGTAGGCTTTGATATCACCTTGAGTATGAATGGGAGGCCTAGCTCTCAAAACCAATTTGTTTCAGAGAGTGGCTGAGTCTTAGAGAAAGCAAGCGACTCAACTATGCGACGTCCTCCTACCCATTTGCTAGGGTCAAAATCGTGAATCCAGCTGCCTGCGATAGAACGACCTCGTAAACGCGAATACGCAGGAAGAAAATAGAAGCCTTGGATACGTACTTGCCCTTTGAAATAGAATCGTACCTTCCGTCTTTCTTCTACCGGTCTCCGCCTATTTCAATCCCCATTAAAGGTCGTACAATTTCCAGCCCTCCCTCCATCTCCCCTTTCTCCCTCCTCCACCCACACTGAACGTTGCCACAACCACCACAACCACAACTCAGGGCATTTGATGCCCAGCTTCGCCTTACCGTATAAGAAACATTGCTCTAATTATTTATCTCCTTTGGCATGAGAGAATCGCTAGAGGCACCGCGCAAACACAGTCATCTACCGCTGCCGTTCAACATCGCTTATCCTTCAGGCCGAGCCACCTCCAAACCACTCAAAATCAGGCTAGTCTCTTGACTTAGGAATCTCAGGTATACCCGTGAATATTCTCTGCACCTTCCTAGACAGATGCTAACTTCAAATTTACGGCAAGAACGTCATGATGTCCACTGACCGAGACGACCTTGAGTATTTCACCGCCGAGGTGAATGGCGAGGTGTCAGATCGCCCCATGCGTAGTGTCATTGACACCAGAATTCGAAGCTTCTACAATGCGATCGATAGAGGAGACTGGGACGCGGCCAAGGGTTACCTGAGAGAGGACGCCAAGCTCGTATGGAGTCTAGATAGCCCGGGTGCTATCTACAATGGTGCGGACTCGGTCATCCAATGCTATCAGGATGACCAAGAGGAATATAAAAGCACTGTCTTCAAGCTCCTAGTCGTCGATAGGGGCAGAGCTACTTGCTATTTGGAGGCTTCCTGGATTGAGACAGTTCGCGAAAATGAGGTTGCAGCCAAGGCTGCATCGAAGTTCGAGCGAGCACGCATTGTCTGCATCTTTGATGTGGACGAGAAGTGTCGCATCAGACGTATCGAGTTCCGAGACACAGATCAAGAGACCATCACCACAGGCGGCGGCCTCAAAGAATTGAGACACGCTGCAAAGGAGTCTAAGAAGGACGTCGTGGTCATGAATGAGAATTTCGGGTTTTGAAGAAGGTCTAGGGGCTTCACAGAGAGGGCGCGATGCCTCATAGCTTACACGAAATCCTTGAGGATAACAGATAGGCACATTCAAACACCGGTAAATCACAGCAAAGGCTTCCAAGCACGCTTTCTTTCTAGTTCTGATTTCGTGACATTTTCGTGCCATTGCGAGCAAGAATGTGGACATTTGTTATTTACAGCAATGTGACTACCTGGACTGACAAGAGTGAACTCACAATGCCGTCCTTTTTCCACATTCACAGCGAGCTTGGTGTCAGGTCTGTTGGAGGAGTGGGGAGACGATTCATGATTCGTTCGCGTGAACCAAACTCTTGCACTGAACTCGCCAAAGTCTTCAATGCCTCATCCTATTGCATCAAAACATAGTGTCACTCGCCCGAGGAGAGATGCTTTCCTCGACTCTAAGACTGCCATCACCTTCCTAGGCATATAGAATTGCTCGATGGTGGATTCAGTGTATGCATCATCCCTCATGAGAAACTTGAAGTAATCGCTGATAAACAGATGTGTTTCACCTACGATGGATCGACACTCCTCTTTTTGGACTTGGGTTGCGTTGTCGATATCGAGGATGAAAATCTACTCACTGATGATGACCCAGCCTGCTCGAGAAACTCCATCTGCTACTTCGTGCACATGGTAGGTGACGCGGCCGCGGCCGCGGCCAGAGAGATTGAGTATGGGCGCGATTTCCAAATCTCGGTATTTGGACGCCATGTCGGAAATGTCGGTCTTGTGTTCTTTGACGATCTCGTCATGATTCTTGTAGATTCAACCCGAAACATTGAGTCTCATGTTAAGAGTCGCAACCTGAGCAAACGCCACTCCGAAATTGGGCCATCCGCGCTTGTTGCAGTCCTTGAAAAAGATTCGGATCAGGTTTGACATGGCAGGCTAGTGACACTGGTCGCGAGATTTGCCGGCTAGCTGAGATGCTTGGATTTTGTGTAGGTGAGTCCCGAGGGACACTGGTATCGACCAATTAGATAGATCGCGAAGGAAGTACGAGAGCGAGCCAGGTATTAGGCAGCAGATGGATGTTGATGTGTTGCCTCCTCCTCAGAAGGCCAAGCGGCTCATGCATTTGCTCTTCACTTTTCCGGATCATGGCATCATTCGATATTTGCCTCTGAGTCTCGTACAATCATCCCTTGAAGTCGCGGGAAATCAAGAATCTCACCTATATAAATACCCCAGATCCAAATAAATCAAAGTCACTGAGATCACCATACATGACGACCTCGAGTGTCTGGTGAGGGCAACCCAAGCACTCCTTCCCTTTGTTAATGCAGAAGTACGGAGATATCGAGAGCTATAGACGCGAGCGCACCGCTGACCCCCCTTAAACTCACAAGGGCACCATATTATCGGAGCTACCTGTTTAAATCTGGGCCTTAAATGGTGTGAGAATACTCCAAAAATCAAGCTATATCAGTGGTGAGTTGAGAGTGTATGGCCATGCCGTACGCAGACAGACAAGGCAGAAACCGGCATGTATTAAAGCAAGTAGCGATGGGGCTGTTTGTCGAGTTCAACAGAACCACTACCTGCATCGAAACCACACATCTCCGACCGCGGACACATCACCAACATTCGCACCGTGATTAGGAAACTAACCATGCCACAGCTAATTGGGTCACATGTGGTTGGTTGTACGAGGAAGATAGATTTGGGTCCTGGTTGTGAACAATGACAGAAGGAAGAAGATTGAGCTTGTAAGGGGTCTAGACCTGAGGTCGACAGAGGCATCCTGATGGTCAGCAGACTTCTGAACGTCCCTCAACAAGCCTAGAAGCATACCCTCAAAGCGAAGTTGCCATTTTTCTGTTCAGTCCTGAAGGGAAGTGGCAACACGAGGTCGTGACGCCACACAGTGCCTGTGCCTCAATTTCGACCTTCGTGATGTAAGGTCCATCATCTCGATCCTGATCTTGAAATCGTGAATAGGAAGGGCGTAAACCTGAACAGTGACTGATATAATACAAAGAAGGGAGCATAATCTTTGTGCGACCTACCAAGCTCTCGTCTGTTCAGTCCCGGCATCTTTCCCGACACCCGCTAACGCGATAATGTAGGTTTGCGTGGGCTGCATCCTTTACCGATTACCTGCGCCGCCACATGTCCCAACTCATTACTTTACCGCCAAAATGACCTGCGCTCTCGGGCGTCACAGCTTTTGGCCTTGTTCTCGCTTTGTTATTCTGTTCATCAATGTACCGACCCTATTTGGCGTGACTCCCGGCTTTCCCAATCTGGCAGTAATCGTATCTCATGTTCTATCCTCCACCAGGGAGGCCCAACATCAAATGTTCTTAAATAATGCTTAAATGCCAATCTGATCTTTCCAATTTGGCCAAGTGAATTTTCGTGACAACAAAAAAGACTATTAAAACATTATCTTCAGAATTCGATCGACCAAGACTCGCCGAGAACACAACCTTATCACACGCTTCATTGCATCGACCACTAGAAAAGCTCATCCACGTATTTGTAAAAAGTAAGGAAGATACACCTTCGTGATGCGATACCCATCTAAAGTCGTGTGTAGTGGCTGCTTCTGACGAAACCATTCGTCCTGTCCTTGACATCATCAAGGAAGTCAAGGAGCAAGGGAACGGCACTAAGGTCAAATACAACAACTTGAAAGTTCGCCGCTTGCTAGAAGAGGCAGCTGAAAATTTTATGCTTGGATTGGCGACGGTCGATAAAAGTGTCCTAGAATGGCTTGCCGACGACTGCACCATGATCGACCCTTCACTCGACAAAAAGAGTTACTCAGACTACGTCGTCCATGGAAAGTCCAACATAGGTAATCAAAGCACTTGAAAGCGACAGTCCAACTGCATATCAAGTCAGAACCAACAGATTTATCCCACTCTCAACAGTTGTTGTACAAGGCGAAATCTTCTCTTTCTGGGAAGGGTTAATACGGGATAGCACGACTAAGGGGGCGAACAAGGCCAAGGAGGCGAGCAAGACTACAGAGGCGCTCTGGGCGGAGGAAAATATGAAAGGGGACTTCCACGTCGGCAAGTTCGGGGCAGCCTTTGTGATATGCCTCGACAAAAATGTCATGATCAAGAGAGTGGAGTTCAGGGACTCAGAAATTGTGGTGCTCGACTGTGCATTCAATCAGCTTGTCGAGGCAACAAGAGCCAAAAAAGTGAATTTACACTTGGAAAGCGTCAGCGAAGAAACTGCGTAATAATTAGCAGAGGCATTGTGCAGTCAGCTGTCACAAGAAACAAAGGTGCAATGACGGGACTCGGAAGGCGCAAACTCGATCATATGTCATTGGAAACATTGAGGAACTTAACTTTTGAATATGACATTAGCATGGATTGACAAAAAATGGAAGGAAAAAAATCATGTCTTATCATCGTTAGAAGGCACTCAACGGCAAGTGGTCTCTGCTTTGCACAGACAGGCAAGCGTTCTCCAGAACGACTTCCTGGTGTTTTGGCATCGCAACTTCTTCAACGACATCCTCCAGCTGCATGTCCGGTAAGCTCGCTCTTCCTTATCCTACTCACTGGGAACGCGAAGGAGCCTCCAAGGGGCTGTCAACATCACTTGCTATTATATCCCTGATCTTCTGTCGCCCCACCCAAAACAACACGACATCCATCTACGCTCTGCGCTCGCGGTTCTTTGCCATCATCCCACAACCTCGCAGAGTCTCTCCGTTGTCTGGTATCTATCCGAATACAGGCAGAGGCTCCCCATTGATTTCGTAAGCTGCAAGGGAGAGAAAGTTTGCGGTCATTGTTGCATTGCTAAACATCAGGTCTTCACCATGAATGGTTCCCCCGAAATTGACCCCGTCCAGGAAGCCATCCACTTCTGGTGCAATGACGAGAACGTAGATTGGCTCGAAGAAATACTGCATACTCATCTACAACCCCTCATAGACAACATCAACGCCGGAGGTCTCCATAGCAGCTGGGAATGGTTCACCGACGACGCGACTCTGACGACAAGCATCAATCTTCCACGCTGCGAAGGAACAACCTTTGAAGGAAGAGACGCAATCAACGACTACTTCGCCAGCCAATACAATGCTGAACCCCGTATGAAGTTTGTTCCACTCCTTTGCACCTACGGTCAAGGCCACATGGCATGCCATGCATGGTATGGACTCGACGATGAACATGGCCTTTCCAGCCCTCGCGATTATCAGCTCCTCATCACGGCGGACTTCAACGATTACCACAGACTAGTCAGCATGGAAATCAGCGAGTATACGGTTGCAGGGCCGGCGTCTTATATTGAGACAGTAGACAATTGCGTCGCTTGTAGGGCCATGGCTTCCATGAGGCGAGAGAGACAGATGGAAGAGGACGCGGATGATAGCATAGATGATGAAGCCTACTCGGATTGGCCTTATCGCAATGACGACCACGACCACTAAGGGTAGGGGGGAGATTGGCATTATTACTGGCAAAATGGGTTCGTTATGCGATGCTGAGGTTGAGGTACGAGGGAACGTGTTTAACTTTGCCGTAGCATTCAATGTACAAGTTTGATTAGCTCAAAGAGTTTACTGTATTCATGGATGATTCTTAAAACACGCCCGTGTGGTGAAATCACAGTCTTGCCTGGCACCATGTTCACAGTCGTATTGATCGGACTAGTCTACGATTCACTGAACCTAGGTGAAGTGGGTACCCCAGGCAGGTCAGGCGAAATGTTAGGTATGAATCATCAGTCATTCTTTGAGGATGGCTACCTGGTGCTGATAGAAGCTGTGTAGGTTAAATTGTACCGCGAAACAAGTGAAATCCCAAGTCTGAACCCCCTTGCCCTGCTGCTTGGAAGCGCCGTCTTTGGCTCTCCCTACACACCCGAGCCCCAGGGGCTAATTCCGATTTCCAGGTCAAAAGATTACCATCCCAACACCCCAAGGAACCACTTGAGGCGATCGCAAGACCAGGAACGCCAGCTATCCTCCAGCGAGTACCAAGTCAGCGTGACATCGACTGGGTATCTCTCGGGCTTGTAGAGCTTGAAGTTACGCTCATCGAGGGCAGTGTGTCCGAGCTGGGCTGCTGGGATACCTCTCTGGCGGGCCATATCGGACGCCATTCTCTCCCAGACGAGGTGGATGAGCAAGACTTGGTTGTCCTTATAGGCGCCAAACCAAGAAGCTTCTACTACATCGGCCAGGTAGTTGGGACTATTCTTGGTCTGCAGGTTGGATTTGTAGGTCGGGTGAGGCATCGGGGGGCAGCTGTGGAGGCCATGCATCTCGCAAACCATGTCACCGAGGAGCCAGAACTTGTCGCGTGGGAGGAACATGCTGGCACTCAGAGAGTGGACAGGAACGTTGCTGGTGTTTCCGTAGTAAAACTCGCCGGCATTGTCGAGATAGTCAAAGTAGGAGCGGTGCTCAGGTCCGCGGAAGTGGTTGAGGTTGCCAATCTCAATAGGGGTGTCCATGTCACACTGGTCGTAGCTCGCAGCAAGCCGAGTGGTAAAGGCATCGGCAACAGTGTTTGGCTCGCACTGCTGAGGATCAGCTTTAAGGAAAACACCGGGGGGTATGTCACCCTCAGTTCCCTGTCCGATGGCCCTGCAGCCCTCGTCCTCCAAGCCCAGGTCGAAGCTCTCCATATCGTCAGCCTCATCCACGTAGTAGTCTGATGAACGAGTAGGCTTGTTGGCTTTGGCACTGTTGCCTAGGATCCAGGTGATATCGGCAGTGGGTCGAACCATGTCGGGATGCGTATCCATGAAGGACTTGGTACTCTTCCAGAGGAGCTCAGAGTCAGCGGCACCCTCGAAAGAAACCTCATTGACTCCATAGGCAATTCCGCGGTCTCGCATGAGACGGAAGACATCGACTGTAATATCACAGAGGAACTTGGTCTAGAACAAGAGCCTTGTTAGCCAAGACATAGCAAAGGAGGGAAGGGAAGAAAGAACGATGCCAACTTACGCCAGGTTCGACCATCCAAAACCAATCGTAGGCCTGAAGACGCTTCTCTCGGGCAAAGAGTCCAGCAGACCAGCGACGTCTGTGATGGGCAGTCTTGATGAGGGCCTTGTCGGCGTTCACTCCCTAAGTGCGCACCAGACCAGCCTCGAAGCGACCGGGGTCAACAGAGCTCGGGATGGTCCAATGCTGCTGGGGGATCAGGTTATAGGTGACAGTCGAGGCAGTAGCGTTGGAGGTAGCGTCCTTGAACTCTTCGCTAAGCTCCTCATGGCTGAAGAATACCCAGTCATAGCGGTACTTGTGGTTGAATCGCTGCTCGAGCTGAGCAACAGAGGCTACCATCTGCTCCTTTTGCTGCTCCGAGACCAGCGAGACAAAGGCAGCTCGTGGCGAAGCATCGTGAATGTGGACAGAACCACACAAAGCAAGGGGAACCTGAACAAGAGCCAGTGCAGTCCAGAAGACTAGAGAAGCACAGCATCGAAGAGACAGCTGGCTGTGCGCCGCCATCTTGGCCGCTGTATCGAGGTGTACGATCAGGGGTAAGATGTAGCCTGTAGGGGGAAAACAAGTGAAGGTGAGGGAGAAGGCATCAACTCCACGCCGTGACTGGCGCGAAAATGGGAATCTAGCGGCGACGTGCGCTCAGGGTGGATTTGTTTGGATGAGGTTGTTGTGGGGGAGAAGGTTGGTGAAAGGGAAAGTCGAGATCGTGATGCTGACAGGAGGAGAAGTCGTGTGGGCGGCTAACGAAGAAGCAGTGAGGCACACAACCTCACTAGCGCCTCGCTTAAAATTCTTCTCATCTAGAAGAGAGGAAGGAGCGTGTATGTTGATGCCTCTTCAACACGTGATTTGGTGATCTGAAGACCTCACCGAGAGGTCTGCGCCTCAGGCGCCCAGGGCAGCTCGGTGAGGCCATACCCGGAAGATATACTCCTGAGACACGTGATTTCACCTGACGGCTTGTGTGATAATCATTAAACGCACTCTGGATGTTCATTTTCGAATCTGTGACAGCCTTCTAATTCCATGCCTTGAGCTCCCTAATCTTCACATGGCAGAACAGGAGACTGTCGAGCTTTTCTTTACCACAGCAGAAAAGCATCATTGATGTCAATGCCCAACTTGTCATCGCCCTCCGGATCTTTCAGCACCAAAGACACCTGCTTCTGCACGAAGGATTGCTACCAATCCAAAGACCAGCAAAATGTTGAAGAGGTCTTGCTGGCTTGGAGTCAAAGAGGAACAATGATACTGGCCTTTATATGCAAGCTTTGACGTGTGCGTTGATTGCAGTGTCAAGCATCCATGGCCCGCTGGAAACAAGACCTGGTTGGTTGTTCATTTTTGCTGCGAACTAAGGAAAATATGATAGATTGATCTGACAATGGTTGAACGTAGGTGTCAACAAGAACACCTCCACTATGTAGCACATGTATTCATCTCGTCCTTCGCGTTCCACTCTTTCTACCGTCGCTGGATAATACATCTCTATCCAGGAGGAACTCAAGTATTGCTGTATGTTTAAGACATATGCCATACTGAAACATTCCGTGCCAAGCATGAGGACTCGTGCCATGGTTGACAAGCTTCCGTACCATGAAAATACTTCCAGCACGTATTGCCGCGGCAAGGGGGGGAATGTCGCCCATGACCCCTTTGGGGTCCATGCCGGACTCGAGCAAATAGTCAAGGACGTCCTCCCACCATCTACAGGCAGCCCCGGTGAGACAATTGTCCCCCGAAGAATTGATGCCATAAAAGTTGAATCTAGTTGATGACAGTCCACCGCTGGATTCAAGTAGGTGCTTGACGATATCCAGGTTTCCCCATTCGTAATGGGGCCGAATCACAGCATTCAGCATATGATATTCATGCTCTTCATGCTCAAAAAAAGAACAGATATTTTTGAACGCGTTCACTGATCTCTTTTTGTAGACTGCTCGGTAACGCTCGTATACTTGTTCGTCCATTGGGTCAACGAGAACGTGTCCATACGGGAACCCGGCGAATCTGTGCTGGCCGAATCGGCTCGCGAGGGGGCCTGTTTCCGATGGCGTCGTGAAAACACGGCACTGAGACCAACACCGGTGATGTCTATGGGGCGGTGGATCTCCGAGAGGTTTCAGCTTCGTAGGACCAAGTGACAGCAAATTCTAGCTTTGACTCGAATCGTGAAGTTCTCTGTTTAGGCTTATCTGGGAACCAGGAGTGTGGAACAGGGGGATCATGGTCGCAGCTACCGCCGACAACGCCTGCTGACGATTTATCTTAGATGGTGCAGTGGGCGCGATTCAGCCTGTTTCTCATGCTAATCATCAGCGTCATCCTCGCATTGATGTCCATGGTATTGACGCTCGCCGGTCTTGGACAATCCTCGCACTTCGACCTCGATTACGCAAATTCTCTGCCGTTTCCAGATGGGATATTATACGACAAAAACCGCTTTGCGGCACAGATTTGGGCGTGTGGAGTCATGGACATACCAAAGTCTGATGAGGAAGGGTGGCTGCATTTTGTCTGTTGGTTATCCCAAGGATCTACGGCTCTTGGGTGCATCATGTTTGGTTTATTGGTGTCCTTCAGTGTCATGATATGGTTGGACTGGAGGGGTGGGAAATGCTTGGTGACAATTTGGGTGCATCGCCGTGGGAGCTGGCAGTCTGACTTTATCTAGATCCAGAACATCGTCTGGCTATCATGAACTTCAACATGCCATACGTGCAGGTGAGCTTGGCGAAGTTGAATGAGGTTCTGAGATGTCTTGCGAAGGGGAGTTAGCAGTTCGGAGGAGTCGTACGGCGTGTTACGCCAGCCATCAAGTGCTTCGCCGGTACATGTCGCTGAAGTCCAATCTATCTAGAGATGACATCGTAGTAGTCGGGCTTGTCGGGCCATCCTTGTACAGCAACCCCGGTATGGTTTCTTAAATTTGAGAGTGACAAAAGCTGCAGTATAGAACTTTCACCCGTTTCTTGAATGTAAGTCATTTGCTGCGAAGAACCAGACTTGACTAGTCACACTGCTCTGGGTCATGCCCTTCTCAGAATCTTTTCGATATACGGTCAAGCGACTGTATCTGAGCTTCGAGTTCTAGGTTCTCCTGTCAGAGGATTGCATTACGATTCCCAAGTTCTGATGATAGCTTGACACTACTGAAATCTTATGAGCCAGTGGTATCTTTGCTGAGCGCGGGCCAATTCAGAAGCCTCTAGAAGCCTCCAAGCTGACTCTCTGAGGTCACTGGTGTCTGCCAGTGACACTAAACATGACATGCAGCGTGGCGCTTAAGTACAGTGCGCCCTTGGATGACATGACTTTGACATTCCCCACCAGAGGCCCGAGGCCAGGAACAAGCTCACCGCTGATCAAGAGAGGCCCCCTCCCACAAGTGATAAGATAATCCAATTGGCGACGGTTCAGAGTTTTGCAATCAGATCATTAGCTATTGCAGTCTCCCAGTCGCTGCATTGTCTTTGAGAACTCAAGGGACAAGTACTCGTCCAGTCTGCAGCACATCGTCGATTCGCTAAGATGGCGTCAACCAACGGCTCCAATGCTCTCAATTCCGTCACATTCCGGAACCACCGCCCGGGTGACATGGGCTACATCACCCACCGACACGGCGCAATCTACTCCAAAGAATACAACTACGGCGCGCTATTCGAGGCCATGGTCAGCAAAATCACGGCTGACTTCCTCCTCAAGTTCAACCCAGCCAAAGAACGATGCTGGATCGCAGAGAGAGACGACAAGTTTTTGGGCTCCATCATGCTCATCGAGGACCGCGAAATACCAGGCAGAGCGAAGTTGAGATGCTTCCTTGTAGAAAAGGAAGCAAGAGGGTCCGGCTTGGGAACGGAGTTGATACGACTTTGTGTTGAGTTTGCAAGGGAGGTTGGATTCGAGAGCGTTGGTTTATCAACTGATAACCACTTGATCGGGGCGCGGCGGTTGTATGCAAAGTCCGGGTTCGAGTTGAAAGCCACCGAAGAACATCAAGCCTGGGGAGAGAAGCGAGTGGGAGAGACTTGGGAGTTGCAACTGAAATAGCCGAAAACACAACTTTCAGTCACTATGTGATATCTAATGCCAGCGAGCCGCCCGAGTTGATCTCTCTTATTTTCCCTACACCTCTTTTTTGTCGCCAGTAGTTGGTAGCTATCAGCACTTCGGGGCAGCCCTGCACTAGCCCGCCCCATCTCCTGAAGAATTCAGGACCCAGCTCCCAACCATTCAAGTCCCAGGTGTCTCCCCATATGACAAGCGATGATTTGGAGGGGGAGTCCAAGTCCAAGAGGTCGCAGACTAAAGCGTTGCACAGCTCATCTTCGTCTATCGCGCCTGACTGTATACCACGAAGAATGTTATCCCTCATCTTCGGTATTGGGAATAGGTCCAGCCATGGATGATGCTTGACAGTCCTCTGTAGTGCCGTTGGTGAGAGATGAGGCGGCAGGACCTCGCTGCATCCGGGCCGCTCGGGGCCTTGATGTATGAAGAGAGAGTTGCCATCATCGCTCTCGATCAATTCTACCGGGATGCCTAACACCCGCGCATTTCTTGCTAGCGCGTCGAACGCGTTGAGTCTCGTGAGAGCGGGAAGGTCCCGCGGGGTAGGGAGCTGTAGGGTCCAGTTCGAAGAGGCTCTCTGCAGGAATTCGGCGACATTTTTGCGTATGCCGGCGCATCTGAGCAAATAGTAAATCCCAAGCATCTCTTGCATTTGGGACGAAGTCATGGGTCTACGCGCATTAGGCGCAGCAGCGGGGATCAGGCACATCTCGGCTTGAGGCTCTGCTGAAGCTGAAGCTGTAGTACTGTTGAGTGCAATACGCTTCAGGTGTCTCTTCTGCCCTGGTTGGATTGCAATATCAGCCTTCCTCGCCAACGGGTAGCAGGTTTGACAGCGGGGTTGTGGAATGGACCTACGGTAGGCTCTTTGGTGAACCCTGTTCTGCCGTCTTCGTCTTTCGGCGGCGCTCGCAACGCCCGTCCAATCGTCTTCATCGTCTAGTGCCTCTACTTGCTTCGGCTCCATCTCGAGAATGATGTTTTCGATATCTTTCCGCGTTGATTATCGAGCATGCTGTGGGCGATGTTCTTTCAGAATTGTGTTCCTATGGGGGATTAATAGGTTGCTTACTCCCTTGTTGGCTGGGATGAACCTACTACGCTCAAAGGTCCAGTGGGACGTGCTGTGTCGCAGAAATAGATTGCTTACTCCCCTGTCGATGGGGCTTGCATGGGCAGCTTGCCATTCGCCCATCTTGAGTGTTGGGGGCAAAAAAGGAATCTTCAGACTTGTTCTAGGCTGGTTCGAGGTTGGTCTGTTCGGTCGATGACGAACCGGAAAGACTCCTTTGAGCCTTTACTGCGTATGTTCTGTTTAAAGCCAAAGAACTCACGAGTCATCCACCGCGAGCTGGATGCAACGGAACGGGGGTTCGCCGCCATATTTGACAATACTGTCGATCGCCGGGCACTACGAACTGGCGACCTCGTACAATAATCTGTGGTGATTTCCTCGACAGAAACCCCGCCAGCCATAGGTAACTCTACGCGTCTGACGCAACCCCGAAGTAGCGAGTCTGTCGTCAGTTGATGTCCAAACATCAAGCAAGGCTCGCATGATTGTTAGAGACACCCACACAGCGCGCTCCACTACAGAACGGGGTATCTATGCACCGCGTAATGATAGGAGTCGAATCACCATGAAGATCGAGTCGTTCTGGATAAGAAATTGCTGTCCGTAGATGCTTGTCTAAGCCTCAGGATTGACACCCCGAGGATGACTCCGTGGGTTTCGAGCCGACAGCATCCGCTGCGAGATGCCCAGGGAACCGTCGGGACGTCACCGAGGTCTAAGGAGTGATACGGGGACGTTGTCCCGGCCCACACAAACGCCGAGCTCCCGGCTACGTAGCTCCCGTCCTTCCATGACGGCCCGGCACAGGTATCTAGGGATGAATCTACGTACCTTACAGCGAGGTATCTAGGTACTTTCTCCCATTGAAGGGAAGGAGCGTTACCAAATTCAGAGTCCAGGCCGGACCTGCCCGACAAGGGTGTAAGCAACGAGGAAGTCGCGAGTTGGCTCATTGAGAATGCCGGAGCCTCTGATAGAATTTATGGCTGACAATCGAGAGCCGAGACTGGAAGTTTCCGAAGAAAATCCTAGCCAGCTCCGTTCTCTTGTCCTCCTTGGTCTCGAATCTTCCTCTTTCAATGGCTTGCTTACGCCCCAGATCGGCTCGTTGGACTGACTGGCTTATCAAGCATTGTACTCTCAGGCTCGTCGAAGTTCCCGCGTGGCACCTTCAGCCGCCCATCAGACCTCCATTCTTCACATTCAGGCTCACTTCTGACCAATGTATTAAATCGCCTCTTCCCCTTTTGCCAACATCTTGACGTTTGCTAATATCAGGAAGTCTCTCTACCTGCCACGGTTCAAACCCCATAGTCGAGCCATTTGCACGCTCCGCCCCAAGATGCCATCCTTCACCGCCGATAACATCCCCGATCTTCGCGATCAGGTGATTATTGTTACTGGAGGAAACGTCGGTCTTGGCTTCGAGACGATACGGCAGCTCAGCAAACACAACCCAGCCCGAATTTATCTTGCAGCCAGGTCCCGAGACAAAGCCGAAAAGGCTATCCAAGAACTCCAACAACAGAACCCTAAAACAACAAACATCGTCTTCCTCGAACTTGATCTAGCATCTTTTAACAGCGTCAAGGCTGCCGCGGTCGAATTCCTCAAGAAAGAATCTAGATTGGACATACTCGTCAACAATGCTGGCATCATGATGACCCCCGAGGGCCTTACCAAGGAAGGGTATGAGATCCAGTTCGGAACCAACGTGATGGGTCCAGCGCTGTTTACCCAGCTTCTGCTACCGGTCATACGAGAAACGGCCAAGACGAACCCCGAGACGCGTGTCGTCATGCTGTCTTCGAGTGCTCACGCCCTAGCCCCGAACGATATCTACAAGTTCGAAGAAATCCGAACAACAATGCCTAACCGAGCTACTACCCAACGATACACCATGTCGAAGCTTGCTGACCTCCATTACGCCAAGGCTTTGGCAAAGCGAGAGAAACAAGTCAAGATCGTTCCTGTCCACCCGGGGATGGTTGCGACCAATCTTCACCATGCTTCCACCGGCATGTTTCTCAAACCTTTCCTGTATGCAGCCATCTTCTTCGCCACGCCTGTGGAGAAGGGTGCCTTATCGCAGATCTGGGCAGCTGTGAGCCCTGACGCCAAGAGCGGGCAATACTACGGTCCTACTGCTAAGGCGGAATCTGGTTCGAAGCTCAGCCAGGACCGCGAACTTCAGGAGAGCATTTACGGTTGGATCCAAAAGGAACTCAAGGGGCATGTGGAAACCATTGACTGATGGGTATACCGATGTGGCATACTAGATCATCGAGTGGTAGGAAACACCAGACCCGGCGACTGTTCCGGCCGAGCGATATATCTAAGCATATTCGACTTGGTTGGGTGGGTGGAGGAAAGTCTTGTTGCATTTCAGTCTGGGGCTCAAAGACATGCAATGAACCTGAGTAATGAATCAAAAGCGAATTCAAGAGACTTGATATGCAAAGATCGGCCAATTGGCTGCAAGTGATCGTTTAGTCTGGCCCCGTCGACCTGCATTACCCCAGATCCCCGAACCGAACCGAACCGAGCCACATGGTGATCGAAAGGAACAAAAAGAATCCTCGAAGGAACTGCTTGCCAATGACTATACCAACAGTAGTGTCATCGTGTGTTCCATGGACAGTCTGCATCGTTTCATTCTATTCGATTCCTGGAACAAAGGACCACCAGGGCGTCAGTCGCTTTAGCAGGATTATCATGGGTAATTCACCTGCAGCAACATCGGCCCAAAAGCCCCAAGAGACAAACTCAGAGCAGCATGGAAACACCCAGAGTGCTCTGGATCGCGTGATCACAGCCGCATCTTATGTTCCTCCTGAAATGAGCCCGATCCGTCGCCGCGCCGTCATGTGTGCCCTCTGCCTGACTCTTCTACTTAGCGCCCTGGACATCACCATCATCGCCACGGCCTTACCCACCATCGCAGCAACTCTTCATGCCACGGCATCGGAGTACGCGTGGGTGGGAAGCGCGTACACCTTGTCCAGCACGGCATCCACACCGGTCTGGGCTAAGATGTCCGACATATTCGGCCGGAAGCTCACAATTATGACTGCGGCAGCAACGTTCATGGCGGGAAGCCTGATCGCAGCCTTGGCTGGGAACATTCAAGCTCTCATCGCTGGGAGGACTGTACAGGGGCTCGGGGGAGGTGGATCGTTGGTCCTAGTCACGATTGTGATTGGCGATATTTTCAAGTTGGAGGATCGGGCCAAGTACTATGGCATGACTGGCATCGTCTATGGGATTGCGAGTGCGGTCGGCCCAGTACTTGGAGGTGTCTTTACACAGACGATTGGATGGAGATGGTGTTGTGAGAAGGAACCCCCAAATACAATACGGAGTGGCATGGAACTGACATTTGATAGTCTTCATCAACTTGCCGTTCGACGGCGTTGCCCTGGTGGTGTTATTCTTCACCCTCAAGGTTGAAACCCCCAAAGAGTCATTCATTGCCGGTCTTCGGGACCTCGATTGGATTGGGTTCCTTCTCATCATAGGTGGCACAATCTGCTTCCTCTACGGCCTCGAAACAGGTGCTGGTGGCATCGTACCCTGGAACTCTGCTTTGGTCATCTGCCTCATCCTGTTCGGGGTCCTCATTCTCGCGCTCTTCATCGTATGGGAGGCTCGCTTCGCGAAGAATCCCGTTATTCCATTCCGAATCTTCCAAAAGGTCACCAACATTGCCTCTTTCACCCTTGCTTGCATCCACAGCTTCGTTTTCATTGCATACGACTATTTCCTTCCGCTGTACTTCCAAGTTGTCCTTGGTTTCAAACCGATCATCGCTGGAATTACGCTGTTTCCTCTACTCATTCCGCTCACGGTCATGACGATGCTCGGGGGGCTGTTCACCCGGAAGACTGGTAACTACATTATTCCCATCTTCTTTGGTTCGGCGCTCATGACTCTTGGGAATGGCCTGTTCATCAGCTTTGGCATCAGCACGGAATGGGCCAAGATTGTGGCATTTCAAATGATCACTGGGTTCGGTGCCGGTGTGCTCTTCCAAAGTCCCATGATCTCAATTCAGACTCACACGGAGCAAAAGGATATGGCGGCTGCTATGTCGGCCTTCAGTTTTGTGAGGTCTCTCTTTTCTTCGATGTCCATTGTCATCGGGACAGTGTTGTTGCAGCATAACCTCGGTGGTGGAGAGCTGACGGCAGGGAAGCTTGGTTCTGAGAATGGGAACGATGGAACTTCAGGGGCTAGCAAGGCTATCTACATGTCTGCTTTGCGTGTGATGTGGGCATTCTTTACTGGCGTTTCTGGTTGCATGCTTCTAGCTGCGATATTCATCAAGCCGAAGTCGAAAAAGTCAGGTCAGCCCAATACAAGTTCATAGAAATTTCTCCAGACATTCCAGAAATTCAGAAATTGAATAGTCTTTCAGAGTACTGTTGCGTGTCTCGGCATTGGAAATGGGTTGAAGGGCAGGTACTTGACTTCTTTTGCCGACCGACCAAACTGAATTATGAGTCACGACGATTATGAGCTGTAGGGGGGACAGAGTACAGGCGAAAGAATATATGAGGTATAAAGTAGATACAAGAATAACCGCCAACACCTTAAATCCTTAACATAGAAACATTTGGGTTAGTGCGGATAGCACTTTAGTACTTCTTCAAGTCGAAGCGGTCAAGGTTCATGACCTTATCCCAAGCAGCGACGAAGTCCTTGACGAACTTCTCGTTGGCGTCAGAGCTGGCGTAGACCTCAGAGATGGCACGGAGCTCGGCGTGGGATCCGAACACGAGATCGGCGCGGGTGGCGGTCCACTTCTCGGCCTTGGTCTTGCGATCGACACCGGTCCAGGTCTCGCCCTCGGTGTCGGTCTTGGACCAGACGGTGGAGATGTCGAGCAAGTTGATGAACCAGTCGTTGGTCAACTGGCCCTTCTTGGCGGTAAGAACACCAGTGTTGGACTGGTCGAAAGTGGCGCCGAGGGCGCGGAGACCACCGACGAGAACAGTCAGCTCGGGGGCGGAGAGGGTAAGCTGCGAGGCCTTATCGACGAGGATCTCCTCAGTGCGAGCGCGGGCGGTGCCCTTGCCATAGTTGCGGAAACCGTCGGCCTGGGGCTCGAGGTAGTTGAAGGCGCGGACGTCGGTCTGCTCCTGGGTGGCGTCGACACGGCCGGCAGTGAAGGGGACGGTGACGGCGACACCAGCGTCAGAAGCGGCCTTCTCGACGGCGGCGGCACCACCAAGAACGATCAAATCGGCGAGGGAGACCTTCTTGGCGCCGGTGTTGAAGCTGGTCTGGATCTTCTTCAGGGCGTCGATGACCTCGGCGAGGACGGTAGGGTTGTTGGAAACCCATTTGTTCTGGGGCTCGAGGGCGATACGGGCACCGTTGGCACCACCACGCTTGTCGGAGTGACGGAAGGTCGAGGCGGAGGCCCAGGCGACGGAGGCGAGCTTAGAGACGTCGAGACCGGCGGTGCCGAGAATGTCAGACTTGAGCTTGGTCACATCAGCATCGTCAATGAGCTCACCCTCCCTAGCGGGAAGGGGATCCTGCCAGCCGAAAGTCTCCTTGGGGATCTCAGGACCGAGGTAGCGGGCGACGGGACCCAAGTCACGGTGGAGAAGCTTGAACCAAGCCTTGGCGAAGGCGTCGGCGAGCTCCTGGGGGTGGTCGAGCCAGCGGGTGGTGATGTTGAGGTAGGACGGGTCGTTGATGAGAGCCAAGTCACTGGTGAGCATGGTGGCCTTGCGGAACTTGGTGCTGTCAAAGGGGTCGGGGTAGTCGAGGGTGCCGTTGACAGCCTCCCACTGGTGAGCGCCAGCAGGGCTGGTGACGAGGGTCCATTTGTTGTGAATGAGAGACTCCAAGTAGCCGTTGCTCCATCTGCAGGTACAAGGATTAGCGTCGGTGTGTCACTGCATAATCACCCGGTGTGGTTGGTGTATAAATAGCTTTTCTTGGCCTCATCGTTTGTCGCCTCATCATTTCTCCCATGACCTTCTCTTTCTCTCAAAGGCGAGTATTCGGCAAATGAGAGATACAAGACCTCTCAAGAGTGAGTGAGAAGGGGGGAAATGGGAGTGACTGGAGTGCCAAGACCCTGAGGGGCGCAAATCATATGCAAACGGAAAAAGACTCATCACAATCATGACTTACTTGGTAGGGGTCTTGGTCCAGACAACCTCAAGACCACTGGTCATCTGGTTGACACCGTTGGCATCGCCAACGCTGTTGTGCCATCCGAGACCCATCTCGCCAAGGTCAGCGGCCTCGGGCTCGCCTCCAATGTTGCCTGTGAGAGACGCCGGTCAGCATTTGCATGTTCCAAAAGTGGCGGTGAAAATCGTGTGTTCCCGGGGGTGAGCCGGAGCTCTCTCCGAAGACGCTCTATTATTGCGCGTTCGTCCGACTAGCACCGAAATGGTGAAGAGGGGACGCGTGAATGAGGTGCAACTCACTTGCAGGCACAGCACCGTGCGTCTTGCCGAAGGCGTGTCCACCGGCGATCAAAGCGACAGTCTCCTCATCGTTCATTCCCATGCGATCGAAAGCGACGCGGATGTCCTTGGCCGAAGCGGCGGGGTCGGAGCTGGCATCGGGGCCCTCCGGGTTGACGTAGATGAGACCCATGTGGGTAGCACCCAGGGGCTTCTCAAGCTTGTCGGCGCGCTCGTTGATGTCGGTGCTGCCATTGTAGCGGACATCGTTGCCCTTGGGGACGAAAGTCGTCTCTCCACCCCAGTAGACGGACTCATCGGATTGCCAGGTATCGGGACGGCCAGCGGCGAAGCCAAGGGGGGTGAAGCCCATGGACTCGAGGGCGACGTTGCCGGTGAGCAAGTACAAGTCGGCCCATGAGATCTTGTTGCCGTACTTTTGCTTGATAGGCCCTGTTAAACATGGAAGAGGTAGGATTAGCAAACGTTTCTTCTCTCTCTCTATCTCTCAAGAGCCCCACAACATCGCTCTACGTAGTACTCGCGCCATCGAGCCACGGCAAAGTGGATATCGCTACCGAGTCGATGATGCAAGTCGAACATGGGTGGGCCGAATCACAAAAGAGCGCATAAGGATGGGAAATCTTACACAGCAGGCGGCGAGCCTTGTCGAGGTTCTGGTTGTCAGGCCAGCTGTTAAGCGGAGCGAAACGTTGTTGGCCCTGCAGCAGTCCAATATTAGTAAACGCCAGTCCTCAAGAAGAATCAAACTGATGCAGAGATGTGATAAGATGCAAACAGCCCAGGTCCATATTTCGTGACGCGGTGCGAGTGGAGAAAAAGCCGACGGAGATGCTTTAGCACCTCTTGGCTTTGATCCGGGATAGGACAAAAACCTCCGTCTAACCAATTGATCTTCCAACGCGAGACGAATAGGACCGCGAAGAGATGATCAAGTGCAACGGTAGGCAAGGAATAAGAAATATGCTAAAATGGAGGGGAGGGTTACAACGCGGTGTTTCTTCCAGCTACCTCGTGCCAAGTGGGAAAGCACTAGGAAGACCGGGAGAGCGGGGGGGGAGGAGGGAAGGACTTTCGGGATAGCATAGCCAAAGAGAAGAGAGTAAAACATAAGCCAAGAGGTGCAGTGAAGAAAAAACGGCTCACCATTCCACCGCCACCTCGGCCGTCAATGGCGCGATAAGTGCCGGCGCTATGCCAGGCCATGCGGATGAAGAGACCGCCATAGTGGCCAAAGTCGGCGGGCCACCATTCCTGGGACTCCGTCATCAGGGTGTGGAGGTCCTTCTTCAGAGCCTCATCTGTCGTGGGGTGTTAGTGAGGATCCTCCCACACATCGTTTATTCTTCCCCCTCCCAATAGAATCTACTCACAATCCAAAGAGTTGAAAGCCGCAGTGTAATCGAAATCGCCTCCATACGGGTTGGTCGCGGGTTGGAATTGGCGAAGAGTATCGAGTCTAAGCTGGCAAGGCCACCAGTCGTGGCTGCGGGTGCCGCCGCCAGCCTGGTTGCTGATTCTCGAGCATCGGCCGAAGCCCTCGGCCGTGTCCCTCTTGGGGAGCTCGCTGGTGACGGAACCATCGCGTTTGGCGAAAGGGCAACCCTCAGCCGTGACGGCGGGCAGGAGAGCAGAAGCTGCCAAAAGGCAGCTTGAAAGTTTGGCGTGCATGTCGACAAGACAAGTTGATCCAGAGGACGTTCAAAGAAGGAATGACTAGGTGAGAGTGAGACCGGGGGGTAGCAGACTCAACGGGTGAGAGATGAGTGTGTTCCTGAAGAAGAGGAAACAGATCTTTATTCCAAGATGGGACGAACCCCAGGACATAAGTAATAAACTGTGACGACCTACGACTCACGAGCAATGACACGGTTTCTGGGCAGGTACCACGAGCCACGATGGAGCATCTCCATGTGGGAATAATTTGATTCCAGAACTCCATGATTAGTAACAATACCAAGACCTGCGAAGGCCGCTTCCAAGCCCGGCGTCCCCAATGCTGCGCAAGGCATCGCTGACGGGGGCCTTGGTAATAAGCTTCCTACAACGGCAGTCGAGTCGGTATTGCGCACTAAGATGCCCCATGGCAAGGTTTGCGATCCAGAATAAGCGCCTGGAATAACAATCTTGTTTGATTAAGATGGGCGTGAACATACGCAGATTGGCAGATGGCTCTTTGGTGTGGTCTGGTCCGCTTTTCACACTTTTGGGCGGGGATTGTGTCCTAAGCGATGTCCATATGGGTGAAACTTACGGCAACTTGTATGGAGAAGACATGGGGCCCAAGGAGGAGAACCAACCAGGATGGAGTTGGCGTGGCCGGGATTATGAGTTCAGATGTTGATCCATAGTCAGGCATAAGCTAGGGAATCCGGGGAGCTGACGAGCTGTGCTCCCTGCTCCGATGGTCAAAAGTCAACAGTATGATGCGGGCCGGTGCCAAGTTACTGGGTGACTGGAAGAGTAAGGTAGTATTTCTGTAAAGCCTGCAATAATTCACACCAACCGCGACCAATTGTGCGATGACAGTTTCCAAGCTGCGGGAGCCACTTTTGAATCTAATAGACTTCGCCCCCTAAACTCCGAAGAGCAACAAATCGGATCATATCAACCCGCCCTCTCCCTGCTATATCCTGCTGTACCCTGTCTGTAAACACCACTTAGAAGTTAGGACTGCATATACACTTAGCATTTACGGAGCTGCCCGCGCGCAACGGGCTAATTGATGCCTCCGTCATTCATCTGGCTTCTGCGGACTTGCGACTTCGTTCCTAGCGAAGCTCCTAGAGAGTCTCGAGAATCCATGTCCCAGCAAAACCCCCCGAATGCAATGCCGGGTGGGAGACTAGACAACCTAGCTGTAGACAACCTGCCATTACAGGTCTAGACTCTAAAGAGTCGCACAAGGTTTTGGCCCAAATCGCGACCACCCAACATGGGATGAAGGAAGCTTTTCATCAATCGTGCATTGACTCAGCCCTACCTCCCTCTGGCGGCGGGCAAGTATTTGGGTGTGGAAGGAAGCAAAAGCAAGCCTCTGGAGGGGAGGATCTGGAACCCGAACGCCTTCCCCCTCCTAGACGACCCTCCTCGACGATCCATCCCCGCGCGCCGGCCGGCCGTTGATGGCGGCCTTCAACGGCCTCGACTGGAACGCACGGCACAGAAACACTCGGAACCACAGTCCACAGACACACTGCAAGGCGACACCACCCACACAGACATGCGGGCGGGATGGGATGCAGCCAGGCGGCGTGGCAGATCAGCACGCCAGCTGCAAGCACGAAAGAAACCCTCAACAGGCCGGGCCAACCCAGCCAGCACCACCATCCTGAACAGGAAGGCTAGATTTGAGGTACGCGAGTATTCGTGCATGCACCTTACAGTAAGAGAGCTGTCGGCCGAAAATCCTGCGACCCCGGCTGTGCCCGTGCCAAAAGAATGCCCCCGAGTAATACTGTATAGCCACATCAGTCACCCCGTCCACCTGTGCTGCCAAGATGCTTGGCGAGGTGGCTTCTCATCACATGCAGAGTCCCCTTGGGCCTTGGACACGCAACACCATTCCCTTGGCTTGGAACTGCGAACCCGGAGGCCCTTGGGAGTTTGCTGGGGTAAGCCGCACTGGGAAGCACGGCGACAGCAGAGGCAGAATCTGACGCTGGGAGTGGCTGAGATGAGAATGAGATTGCCGCCCTGTCAACTACCGTAGCGTGCAACTCTCTGAATCACGTTTATCCCTGTACACTGGTTTTGCTACTCGGCCGACACCCACTTGCCGACGGGTCATGAGCCTGTACTAGAAATGTGTCGAACCACATTGGCTGGGCACTGCACACTTAGTTGCCGGAAACATTACCCTCTTTCGTCTCTGCCGTACCAAATATGCGTCCGCGGTGTCCGTGGCATGCTATAATCTTTCTCCTCCACAGACCACTGTCCATGTCCACCCCAACACGTGCACGACCAGCTATAGTTACCTATACGAAGGATGCAGTATTGAGGGGGCGCGGAAAGTTTACTTTTGCGATATCATCTCGGGGAACGCCACACAGCATAGGGGGAGGGGAGCACGGGCAATTCAAGAACTGGGAGATTTGTTTTTCGGGGTTCATCTCACACCCTTCCACGCGCGCAAACTTACCAATGATGAATCATATCGCTTTTCCCCCTCCCACTATACCAAAAGTAAACTTGGAAACCTTGATCGACTCGGCTGCACCCTATTGTGATTATAAACTGCCTCAATTCTATAGGACGCCGGTCAAAGCCGTCAAGGATCACAGTGACAATAGACACGTTCTTCACTCCGTTCAACTTACCATTGTCTTCAATTGACTTTGCTCTAGGATGCCGAGGCGGACGACATTTCCATTTGGGAAGGACAGGCAAATGCAACCCGTGATCCATGTGATCAATCCTGCCAGCTTCCCTTGGAGTTGTATGCAGAGTCAAAAGTTTCCCAACTCACAGACCTGAGCTACTAAGTCAATTTTCATCGGACTTAATACTACTCAATATTATTCCTCTTCGGCGATGAACCAACTTCAAGGGTCAGCATGGATCATCATAGAAGTTTACTATTTGGCATCCAACTACCTCACTGCCGAGTTCATGCGACATGATTTCGTAGTCACGAGTGATATCCAACAATGTTTGTAAGCTCAAGGAAGTGTAAGTGAACCGATTCCCGCTCAGGAAGCTATGCCCGTCTCGGCGTTTGATCATGGGCTTGTATCGGATTCAAATGGCATTGGCTTCGTGAGCGAAACTCCGTCGCGGACATGTTTACATCCGAGAGCAATTGACTAGATGTTCTTCAAGTCGTGAACACTTGTGTCCCATATCGAGCGAGCCCTTACTAACATTCGTTGTAATTGTACTTCAAAGTCAGAAACCAAGAAGATTACCGCCTTGTCTGGAAATTGTACGACAAGACGTACAAATCAGATGCCCACGTTCCTCTGCCAGTACAGACGAAGATGAAAATAGCTCACAGCACCAAGATATTCAAAGAAAGCAGACATGTCGTCGACCTGATGTCGCAATTCAAACCAACGACGCGATGCGGACTAGGTTGAGCTGTGCATGCCAAGCTTGAGGGCCCAACTCCATCACACTGCATAAGCGGGCGATGCTCTCTTCTATTTTCAGCTTCCAATAAAGGAGGCTCGGTTCGTCAGCGCTCCTTGGTCTAGTCGGTATTACATCCTTTGAAAGTGAGAAAGTCGCGCGATACTCGCTTTAGACTCATCCCGAACAACGACGTGCATCAATAAACTAGACCTCTTGTGAAGATACGGACAGACGTTCCCTGTGCAACGACACAGGGTGGCCTGCAAGTGAGAGTTTCTGTGATGCTACCCTTACCCCGAGGCGCAGCAGTAAGCTGTCAGCACACAAAGGATTGCGGGGCTTGGAATCGATCCGAGTAGCTGTCACCAAGGCACATAAGCATGCCAAGTAAACTAACCGCTCGGTCAGACAACGGTGAGTTCAGCTTGACGACCTGGAGAAGTCGGTAAGTATGAGCCTGCCCGGTATCCCACCAACTCCGGTCCCATGAATTCAGTATACCGCCAATATCCCACGTGTCCCTCCACATGACCCGGGGCCGCGGGCCCGACCTTTGACAGAGTCCGTGTCCGTCCGTTAAGGGGGCCCCGCCCGGCCCGGCGCGCTTGGCAGGCCCGAAAGGGACCCCCGAGTCATACGCCAAGTCTATCCCACTGGGAAGCCGGTCGAAATAGCCGCTTAAACAATGCTTGATAAGTTCACGGGCACTGTTTTCATGTTTTCTGGATTGATATAGAAACCCGCTTGTTTCATCCGAATTGGAAAGCAGTGCAATCATTGCGAAACTTGGAACGGACATGGGATGACTCGGGTATCCTTGGCTAATCTCAGGGGTAAGAAAATAGAATCCAGATTTCAGATTGCCGGATCGATCCATCTTTCTATAGCCCGTAGCAAAAATGATTTGTTATCTTGTTCGCCAAGAAGAACGTGATTCTGCAAATTGCCCATTATAGGCCTGCTAGCGACCTGCAAAGAGCTTCACGGTGAACGATTTGTTTCGGATTGAATCACCTATGACTATTGCCGTAGCACCAAGCTGCATCACTTTGACTGGGCCCCTGAGCGCAAGCCTCGTTCAAGGCCGTCAATGAGCCTCCTGGCAATGCGCGCGGGCTCCCCTGATCGACCCCTTTCCGTCTCTTCCTCGAAGCTGCATCGCTCCGTCCACCAGTCTAGCCACGTCTCGGCCCGCGCACCCTCGTCTGCCCGAAGAAGCCCTACGCTGACGTCGATGACATCTGGTCGCCAACTGTCGCGCCAGAATATCGTTGCACCGCAGTTACCACAGAATTCACGAAAGACACCAGGTGAGGATTCGTATGTCTTCACGACCCCGGCGGGCAAGTCTGCGAAGTTGAGAGGGAGGATTCCGGACTGGCCGTCGTCTGGTCCGGGGATGTGAAAGAAGATGTTGCATCGGGGGACGAATGCCCAGGTCTGAACCTCAAATCCGGAGATGAGGCGGCAAGACCGGCAAGCACAGGTTCCAGCCAAGTACTTTGTGCCGTTGCTTCGAATCCACCACTTGACGGTGTCGGGGTTCTTCATAAACTCGGCGGAATGTTCGACTTGAGCATATTGTAGGTCGGGGAAGCCGGAGTGCGGTAGATAGCTTTCTTCGGTTGGCCGTGTGATGTGGTAGCTCACCCTGCCACAGGCGCATGAGGCGTGCAGAGAGTCTTTTGAACAGCCAGCTGGCGTGGGAGGAAGCTTCGTCGTGGACTGTGATGATGGAGTGACCGGCGTTGTCGTCGATTCTAGCCGCTGTCCATCAATCTCGGACAGCCATATCGAGATCCCGCCGTCTTTGGTATCGGAAACGCCGGTGTGCCTTGCAAAACGCGCGTCCGCGCCAACGTCGTCGGCCGTGTTATGCAGTAGGACGCCAGTGGCTGCTTCCCACACAGTCACTCCATCAATATCTCTGCGTCTCAGGACATGGCATCCGCACGTGCTGCAAAAGTATCTTGTCCACCCGTCAACGCCATGAAACGCAGTCGTATCATCCGTTTGATGAGGTTCATGAATGGGGTAGTAAGAGGCGCAGAGAATGCCTGTGGCGTGTCGATCAACGTCGCCATGGTTGATGGACAACTTGAGAGTCTCTCCGTGAGCAACGACAGACTGAACCTGCTGCGAGACGCCGCCGCAAAGGCAGGAGATGTTGAATGTATTGGGTGACATAATGGCTTTCTTTAACGTCAAAGACTTGGAAGTAATTATGCTGCAAGCTGCAGCAGGCGAGTGATTTATATGATGAACGATCTCTACTCCACGACCTTGACATCGTACGTGTAATGAATGGTTCAAGCTTGGATAAGCTGTCAGCAGATTCCCCGCATCAGCTTGCAGCATTTGATAACGGCACGGCCAGCCGGATCCCGATCAACCACCCCGAAAGCGGAGAGTCTTCAAAGTGTCGGCGAATATCGACCCCGCAGTCGCCGGGGGCCTGCGTCGATCTAGGGCGTCTGTACGGCGCGTTTACAGCCAACCGCGATTTGGGTGCGGAATATCGGGAAGCCTCTTTAGTGAGCCATGCGTTGTCATCTGACTGGTTGATCCTCCGCGGGTCTGATGCGAGATGCGCGGAGTATCGCACGACAGCCATGTTCTCCCAGAATCGTCATCGTTGACAGACTTACTGAGCGGTAATCATCCAGAGACTCCGTACTTGCGCCCGATAACGCCGGCTAAGGGCTGAAAACCTTTGACAACAGCGTCAATAGCCAGGAGGTGGGGTGTTGAGTTCAAGATTGCTCAGTACTCCAAGTCTGTTCGCCGCAGCCTTTGGGGCATGACTGTGGCTCACTCGTGCGACGAGACTGTTCGAATGTGAATTGCACTAGTCGCAGCCAAGAACATCTCCTAATATTTGGTACAGCTTGAAGACTGGGCAAACACGCCACCTGAAAAGCGTACGGGTTCTTCCATCGCGCACACACGTGAGCCGTCCCATTATGTAGTTACACCATACTGGACTTGAGAGGAACCTGGAGGGAGGTAAAACGATTACCAAACTTGAAGGCTGCAGCAGCATTTAATAGCAATGATAAACTATAATTATACCAAGCTGGTAACTTACAGACTGCCGATTGGCTTGTTGTCCTAGGTCGTCATCTTTCAATGACCTGCGATGCTCTTCAGCGGTCCAGCTTGGACGAAGTAGATTCAGAAACTAGACGGGAAAACCTACGCCCCCCCGGGATCCCTTCTCAGAATAGCGGAATACAATCATTTGAGCGCTTTTGAAAATCTCATCAATACCGCGACTAGAACGATGAGGAACACTAACCAATTGCAGGAAGGGTCGCAAAAGACAGAATCCACCATCGAAGCTGTCCCAATCTTATGAGATTCACGTTCTCATGAAATGTCTACGCATTTCACGTGTCTGCGCCATTGCATGTGTCTGGAAGTTGCTTTGCTAGTCTCATCAATTGGGAAAGGCGTTCATGCGAGTCCATCGTCTTGCCCGCATGACGGGACCTCGAGAGTTGAGCTAAACCATAATGGCGGAACCCAGAGAACCCAGGGATGTACTCAGATAAGAGCCCACTGAGAGATATATACTATTGAAAGCGTCAGCAGAGTATTGAAGTCACTTTTATAGCTTCCAGAACCGACTCAAGCCGCCATTTCATGGTTTTCACCGCTCTGGTTGGCCGTGGCGTGATTCTCCGAGTCGAGCCATCACGCTGGTGAGCCGAGCAGGTGGGGTACAAAATCTTCAATAGGCAACTTTTGAAGGCTTGCACCATCGGGTTCACGATGACGTGCTTGTCAGAGTAACACGAAGGATCAAAAGTCGTCTGACATTTGTCTTGATACGTCGGTTTCTGGTGGATGCGTCGTCTCTTATCGGAATTATGTGGATGTCGTCAGTGAAAACTTTTGGTATTTGCACCTTGCGTATGGATTTGCCCAGCCATGAGTAACGAGGCGTTGCTGATGGTGTGCTCTAAACGCTGCTGTGATGCTGCAGATGCAAGTGATAAGAGCAAGCATCATTCCTTGCAACTTTACTACGGATTACTTCTTGCGGACATTCTTTGTCAAACTTAATGCTGCCTGATCACTGATTGACAAAGACTAGTTGCATTGTCGTCTCGTAACTCGACAGTACAGACTATGGCCGACCACGACATCAAGGGAGTGGCAGAGCCACCTGCTACAGATGATATTTCCAATTCAGACGAGCGCTCCGCATCCGTGGCGTCGAACTCGGCGGCGACGGGAGCAAAGAGCTCGGAGCAAGCTGCCAAGAGCCTTCCGAAGACTGGCGCTGATGCTGCCCTCCAACTTCTCAACGAAACTGGCGCTCTAGCCCGCACTATTGACCCAGAGCTGAATAGAAGGCTCAAGCACCGCATCGATACTCACATCATGCCGCTGATTTGCATCGTATACTTCTTGCAATATATCGACAAGACAGCCATCTCATATGCCAGCGTCACGGGCATTCAGCAATCCACTGGCCTCCACGGGAACTGTCGGATTGGAAGTCCAATTCGACCGCGGCATACGGCCAACTGCGCAGGGGCCAATTAGGGGCCCTATTTATAATTATCGTAGCTAGCCTAACTTACGGTTAGAACCTCCTTTTTATACCTACGCAGAAATTTATATAGTTTAATTAATCTCTTTATTAACTTATAGTTCAAACTAACTACTTTATAATAAGGATATTAATACTAATTAGTAATTAAATTCTATTATTATAAATTAATAAAATATTTTATTATATAAAAGAGACGACTTTTTAATACCGCACGGATAAGAGATTTATACTAATTAACTTTATAAAAATAAACGAAAAAAGAGGCGATTTTTAAATACTATACGGAATTAAATAATCGTAGCCCTTTACTACTTATAAAAAGTCGACGTTTATTATATTAAACTATATTAATTAATAAAACTACTTAAGTAACTAGTTTTTTACTATTATTTTAAGTAGCTTTTTTATTAAATAACTTTTTTATAGCCGGCCCGTAATTAGAAATTAACTAGCTAAATTAGTAAAAAAAAATACTTATATAGTAACTATTTATATAATTAATTAGTATAATAAACGAGCTTAATAATATAGTATAAAAGAGTACTATATAATTTAAGAAAAGGATCTCTAAATATAAATATTTTTAATTAGTATAGTAAGAACCTATATAAGAATTATAAAACTAAGAGATTTATAATATATAAAAAGGTTTATTATTATAAGGATTTTATAAATACGACCTTAAGCCCGTAGTTTAAATAACCTCTTTATAACTCCCTTAACTACCCCCCGGGTATTACTTTAAAATACTACCCTAAAAGAAGTAAGTTAAGGAAGGAAGTAATTTAGAAATTATAAAGAGTACGAGGCTTAAGAAGTTAAAAGGGTACGAAATAGTAGAAATTAGTAATTAATGAAGATCCCGAGACTAATTATTATATCTTTTTATAGTAATATAAATATCTACTACTATTATTAAAAAAAGAATTATTAAAACCTACCCTTTTATATTAAATAAAAAAGAGGATCTTAATAAGTATAATAGTTAGTAATTTAAAAGGGTAATAGTAATTATTAAAAATAATAAAAATAAGAGTAATAGTGAGGTAGTAAGAAGAAATAGGAATTACCTAGACTTTAATAAATTCGTTAAGTAATAAAAGTACGGATTTATTATAACTAGTGCGCAGATTAAATATATCCTTATTAAAATTAAATACGTTAACGATTATTAATACGGGTATAAGCTAAAGTACGACCCTTAGTAAGTTAAAATAAGGGAGAAGAAAAAAAAACCTAATTTTAAATAAAATCTTAATTTTTTATAAATAGGTAAATATTAACTTAAATTATTAAGGGACGTAGATATATAGGATTATAAATTAGCTTAATAATAAATAAATTAATATAATATTAATCTATTTAACTAAGGTTTATAAGAAAAAAGGGCTATAGGGGTAACCCTTATTTTATAAAATTATAAATAACCTTAGTTATTAACTAAATAAATAGTTTATAAGCGTAAGCTTAGGAATTATAAAAATAGTTAATAAATTCCTCTATAAGCAAGGGGTATTATTAGCGTAATTATAATTATAAAAACTATATAAAATCTTAATAATAATGATTATAAAGGAGGAATTTATATTATAGAACTAGGTATAAGTTAATAAAGCGTATAATTATTTTAATAAGTTTAGAAAAAGGGTAAACGACTTAGATTTCTTTTTTATAATTACTAACGGTAATTTATTATTATAAAAAGATATATAGAGGTAAAATATAGTACTAAACGTATAATAATTAATAATTCTATTTATTTCGATCTATAGCTCGTTACTATTATTAATATAAAATTTAGTACTAATTAGTTAATAAAAAAAGAAATAGACGACCCGAGGTTATTAATAATACGTAATAACGCAGGGATCGTATATAAATACTAAAAATATAGTAATAAATACGAAATAATTTATAGATTTTAAAAAGATCTTTTTAAAAAAGAAATTATATTCTAGAGGGAAGTACGAGGTTTTATAAAAAACCTTAATAATATTTTATAATTACTATAAAAAAATCGGGATTAGGGAATACTAATACTATTTAATAATTAATATTATACTCGTAAATAAAGCCTTTAATTACTATTACGAAGTAGTATATAATCTTAATTAAAACGACTTTTTTAATATTATTAATATAATCTAAAGCTATTTTAAAACTTATAATAAAAATCTAAAGCTCCTATTTAAGCTATAAGTAATTTCTTTCGTATTTATAACTAGGATAATAAAAAGTAAATCGTAAATAAAAATCCTTAAAGAGCTTATTAATTAAATTAATAAGCTAGTAAAAACCTAGCTAAATAAGGGGATTAATAAGCGAAAAGTTAAATATCTTTATACCGTAATTTAATACGTATTAAAAATAAAAATAACCCTATACTAGGCGCTTAAAAACTACGAAACGCTTTACTCGAGGCTAAGATCTAGCTTTAATATTAAAATAAAAATACTACGCTAAATATATTTATAAACATATAATAGCCCTTATTAATAATATTAAGTTAACTAAACGTATAATAAAAAAGGAAAAGAAACTAAATATAGTAATTACTAGTAGGGAGGCCTAGGTTTATTAAATAAATAAAGATTTAACTCGTAAATAAGGTAATAAAAGAAGTAATACTTTATTTATAAAAAAAATAGATATTAATTAAGTAATTATTCTAAAAAAGAGCGTACTAAATTATATAAATAATATAAAAAGTTAAGGGTAATAAATAATAAAACTAGCCCTTATTAGTTTAGTTAATTCCTTATTATATATAAAAGCAGATCCGGGGGTATAGAACTTAGTAATAGTAGTTATAGTAGCGGCTTAAAGTATTTACTTTTTATAAGAAATTCGGAAAATAAAGAAAATCTCGCCCCCTATATTAATAAATTAAATTATAATAAAATTAATAATATTAACTACTTTTTTTTACCCCGTTAATATCTAGAGGATATACGAGGCTAAATAAATAAAAAATAATAAAAGCTCTAAATAAGTAGGCTTTTATTTATAAATAATAAGGGAAAGTCCTTTAAATAACGGATATAGAGGTAGATAAAAGGACGAATTTAATAATATAAAATTCTATTTTTTTAATACTTAAGGAGAAGATATTACTTCTCTTAATATTTAAAAAGAAAAAATATAGTACTAAGTAATTCTAAGGGTAGCTAGAGGGGCCCTTTTTATACTACTTAAATTACTTAAATACTAAGCTTATATAAGTATTTTACGTAAGCAAAAAGTATAGCTTAAATAATTTTTATAAAATTATCCTAAATACTAAGGTATTATAATAATTAATAAAAAGAAAGAGGTAATTCTAAGCGCTATAAAAAATTATATTAATAATACTTAATATATTAATAATGAGTATTATAAAAATTAGCTTCGGCCTAAGTAAAGAAATCGTTACCCTAGGTATAATAAAAATAAAAACGTACTTTAAAATAATAACTTTTTATATTTTACCCATTAATACCCTATTTCTCTTATATTTAAAAAATATAAATTAACTAAGTATTATATTTAATAATACGAGGAATAGAATCTTTAGTAATAAGTATTTTAAAATAGTCGAACGACGATAGGGGTATATATTTATAAGGCTTATTAATAATACGAAGTTAATTAATTACTTAACGGAAAATGAGCTTAAATAACTATACTAAAGATTCGGGTACTTATCGGTTATAAGGCTATATAACCTCTTAAAATAATTAAGTAATAATAATATTAAAATAGGGGTACTAGAATAGTTAATAAAAGTATATTATTAATATTAAATAAATACGCAGAGCCTACGCAAATTTAAATTTAAATTACGTAATAAGCTTAATTTTAATTAAAAAATCGTTATTAATATTTTCTATTTAAATAGTTAACCAGTCTTATATATAATTAACGAGGCTATATTATTTTAAATAGGGTAATTTTTATACGATTTATAAATAAAAATAGTATAAGTAGCCTTACGAAAATACTAAATTAATATATACTAAGGATTATTAAATAGTATTAAAACCGACGCTAGTACGAGTTTTAAATTAATAAAATTTAAAGAAAATGCGACGGCCTATAGTATATAGCTAAAAGTCGTGCTTATAAAAGCGTATTATAGTATTAAAAAAATAAAAAGGGTATACTAATAGCTAAAAAGGGCGTTTAGAATTATTAAAAAAGAAAATCCTAATTTTATTAATAATAAATACCTCTAAATAGTACTTAAGTATTATAATAATACTATAGGGCTTAATAGGCTTATACTAACGTTATTAGTATTTAGAATATATTTAAAAACGACCTTAGCCTCGCTACTATTACTAAATATAAGCTAATAAGCCCGAGTAATTAAAAAAATAATATAAGTACTATATAAAATAAATATAAAAAAGTAAGTTAATAAGGTAATTACTATATATAATAAGCCCGATATAAGGGCTAATTTAAATATACCCCTAAATTCGGATATACGAATATAGTACAAAATTACTTAGTAATAAGCTAGGTTATATAAATTATTTTTTATTAACGAGCGGTTTTATATAGTTATAAGAAATCGTAACTAGCTACTTAAAGTATTAATTATAATAATTAGACTATATTATACGGATCTTATTAAAGTATTTTCTAACTTATAAAAAAAAAAGAGCTAAGGGAAATAATATAACCTATAGTAAAGGCACAAGAAATCATCCTTAACGAAATTGTTATAATAATATTAATAAATAACGAAAAAAAGGAAATTACTAAAAAAGTACTAATACTATTAGTAAAACGTTATAAAAAACCACGATAATAAGCCTTAATATAATAATTTATTACTAATAATAAAGTATTTAATACTTATTATATAGTAAAAAAGAAAGCTAATTTTGAGCTAGTAGTTAAACTACGTAAAAAAAGTATTATTATAATTATTAAAAAGCCGTATAAGGGATTAGATCTTATTAAAGTAGATACTCTATATAATTAAGGGGTTTATTAATTTATCCTTTATAACCCTAAGAAATATAAAAGTCTTTATATATTTAAATTGCGAATAATACGTAAAATTAAAAGAAAAGGAACACCCTAACTATATAAAAAATTTAAATATATAATTTAGGAGTATAGTAATATTAAAAAAGCAACGCTACTTACCTAATTACTTATAGTATAGTACTATAACTAACGATTAATAATAATATTAATAGTATTATTATAAAAAAAGGGATATGAGATTTAGAGCTATAATATTACTTAGGCCTATACTTAATTAGCTACAGGGCTTATAAAGAAAATCCTAGCCTACTTACTAAAAAAAATAGCTAGTAAGTACCTAAAAAGTATAATTATTAAAGTACTTAAACTACTATATAGGCTCGCAGAATTAAGTACTTATTAATAAGCTATATACTACGATTTTTATATTAATTAATTATTAATAATTATATTTATATATAACTCGTACTTACTAATCTCTAAGTATAAAAGTAACTAATTTAGGATCGTTAGAATATAAACTAACGATATATTAAGCCTATTTAATATTAACTTTATAAAAAAGGAGAATAAGGAGCTTTAAAAAGCGGGCTTTATAACTAAGCTAAAAGAAGTCCTTATAATAAATAACTTATTAATGTTTAATAATAAGATTTTTATAATTAAAAAAAAAAACTATTATTTTTTAATAAAAGGGGTAAAATAAAAAAATTACCCTTATTAACCTAAATATAATTAATATTAAAAAATAGTATAAAACTAAGCTCGTGTGAGGGGTATATATTATAAATATATATTAGCCTAAGGTAACTTTTAACTACGTTAAAATAATATAAGCTATAAAACTAAACGAATAAAATGTTAAAGTACTTAATAAGTAGCTTAAGTAATAATAAATAAATCTTAATTAAGGCCTCGTTTCTTATTTAATTAACCTCGTTATTAATAAACTCTACGTTTTTATTAATAAGTTATTTATAAATAATAATAACCTTATTTTATAATTAAGGTATATTATTATCCTAGTTAACGAGAGTATAAGTAAGAGCAAATTTACTATATATAGTAATATAATCTATTACTTATTAACTAAAAATAAATAAATAATAAGAAGTATATTAATATTAAAAATTTATAATATAGTTAACGGCGTTAACCTCGCTTACGTAATTTTAATAATACTAAGGAGGATTACTAATTAACTTAACTTTTTATTAATTTTAATAATTATTTATACTAATTCTTACTCACTATATAAATACCTCGTTAAATTAAGAATAATAAAGGAAAAGAGGCTTATAATTAATATTATAGCCCTTAAATAATTATATAAAAAGTATAAGATCCTCAAGATTTATTAAATTAATAATAATAATAACCTTATTAACGCTTTTATAAAAGTAGTACTTAATAAGGGGTTAAAATAATTTATAAATAATAAAAAAATTAATATATAAATAGAGGAATAGGTTATATAAAAAAAATAAAAAAAAAGGGAAAAAGGAGACGACTTAATAAAAGGGCCCGAGGTTAAATTATATTTTTAATTATAATAAGTAAATTAATAAAAAAAAAAAAGTTAGTATTAAATTAAAAGTTTAATTCGACCGCGGTATATAGCTAATTATATAAGGGCTAATTAGGGGCCTTATTTATAATTATTATAGCTAGCCTAACCTATAGTTAGAACCTCTTTTTTATACTTATATAAAAATTTATATAGTTTAATTAATCTCTTCGTCAACCCACAGTTTGAACTAACTACCCTATAATAGGGATACTAATAGGAACTAATTCAACTGGGTTGCTTCCATCTTCTTCTTTGGTCAGCTCGCTTTCGAGTTCCCAACCATCCGACTCATCCAAATGTTTCCTCTTGCGAAGTACACCTCCATCAATATCATTTTATGGGGCGTCGTCCTAGCTTGCCTCGCCGCATGCAAGAACTACGCTGGCCTGCTTGTCTGCCGTTTTCTCCTTGGTGCGTTCGAAGCGGCTGTAGTGCCTGCATGGGTTCTCTTCACCTCCCAGTGGTACACCAAGCAGGAACAGGCATTCCGCGTCGGAATATGGTTCTCTGTCTGTGGTGCAGCTCAAATGTTTGGTGGCTTCTTCGCATATGGCGTCGCAACACACGTTGGAAAAGACCCCAACGCAGCTTTGAGGGGTTGGCAAGTGATCTTCTTGTTCCTTGGTCTGCTGACCGCACTCGTTGGTATCGCGTTCTTCTTCATCATGCCTGACTCGCCGGCCACTGCCAGATTTCTTTCTCAGGAAGAAAAGGCGACTCACCTTGAGCGAATCCGGGATAATGAGCAAGGTATTGGCTCGCAGGAGTTCAAATGGAAGCACGTCAAGGAGGCATTGCTCGACGTAATGACTTGGCTTTATGCTTTTTGGATCTTCGCGGCCAACATCCCCAACTCTATTGCAACCAGCTTTGGCAACATCTTAGTGCGAGGCATGGGATACACGAGTGAGGAGTCTCTTCTTCTCGTCACGCCGCTCGGGGCTTACGAGATCGTGGCGTTGGTCGGCCTGACTTGGCTAGCAATGAAGACGAGACAACGACTCTACTGGTGCATTGCCGGTCACATTCCTGCCATTATCGGTGCTATTCTCATGGCTACAACTTCGAAGGTCCCAGCCTTGATCGGGTACTACACTTCAGGAGGTATCCCAATCGGATGGACGACGATTCTGGGACTGCAGAGCACCAATGTTGCAGGTTCCACCAAGAAAGTCACCGTCGCATGCATTGGGACCATCGCATACACCATTGGTAACATCATATCTCCTCAGACCTTCCAGGCCCGGGATGCGCCTAGGTATCTCCCTGCAAAGATATCCATCTGCATTATTTACTTCTTGGTTACAGTCGACTTATTCTTGATGCGCTGGGTGTTGGAGAGAAGGAACAAAAAGCGTGATGCTGAAAAGGCGGCTTTAGGAGATGCTTATAAAGTGGAGGAGAACCACGAGTTCTGGGATTTGACGGATCTCGAGAATAAAGAGTTTAGATATGAGTTATAAGCTGAAAATTATTGACGAATGTATCTTCGCCGCCTAATAGTACGTCCCTTGGGACACATGTTTCTTTTCATATACAATCTCGTCTCGCAGCTTACCAGACCTCTTCCACTGTCTGTAGTTACATTAAGATGCTGTCATTGTCTTCGAACTGTCGCACAGGTGAAACCTTGAGACGAGTCAACTAGGTGCAGAGTCGATGTTGGTTCCACAGTTTAGTCAAGAGACTCTTTGAAACTCTGTGACTCGGAATCAGTAATGATACACCGCATTGAGACCCAAATCAGTTGCAGAATGTTTCTGCACTCACCCATGGTAGCTTTCCGAATGCCTATTCTATTAGCTAGGGGCTTCACTAACGATGGATCGGCGCCTAGAGAGTCTTGGTGGTTATAGTCATTCTCCTTGGTGGCAACCCAAGACGTCGGACGGCCCTGGCTTCTCCACTGGTTTCTGTCTAAGCGTCGCGATGGCACCTGGCTGTCATACCATATTCTTCTCGGCCCAAGACTTGATGTTGATGTTCTGTATTTAGTGCGTTGCCCTCAAGGTATCGTGTTCATCGTGGTAGCGAGTGTAGCATTGTTGGCGAAAGACTTGGTTGCATCCTTCGGGATGTCCTCCAGCTGATGGCAGTCGCACTGCTTCATCCGTGTGAATGCCAGAAGCTTTTCCAGAACCGCGAATTCAACTTTCAACTTGATGCTGTAGACGATGGGTTTGCTAGTTGTCTGAAAGACGAAATAGCCCGTGTACTCCAGAATGACGAGCCCGGTGTCGAGGAGGAACACCAACACGAACATACTGATGAGGAAGCTGAGCAGGACCTTTGCCTCTTGCGCCTTGAACTCGAAGAGGCTTTTGAAGTTTCGAAATCCGGCCCTGACGAAGATTCCGGTGATGATCATTTCCTGCAGAGTAAACACCATCAAAGATGCCTTTTCGAATATCTTGAAGCGGGTGTCCCAGACTGGGCTATTGCCTGCCCAGACTCCAGCGAAGAGGACCGTCTGCGGAATGTGAACGCAGAAGAAGGACGTTATTATCAACGCTAACACCAACTGGATAGTGATGCGATTGTAAACGACGAGATGCAATCGTGACCACAATACGACGGACTGGCCCGTGACCATGCAGTACCAGCCAATATGGGCGAATATCCCCGGTATCACCGTTTTCGTCGGCTGCATAAACCGACCCAGGCCGCCACACGCATGAAGCAGGATGCCGGTGTTGGCAACTAGCATGCTCCAGAAGTATCGTCCGCTTCGTCGGCGAAATCTCGCAAAGATTAGGACGTATAACTCGAGGGCGTTATAGATACCAGCCGTCGCTAGGCACGTAATCGCGATTGCCTCCTCAGTTGACAGGTTCTGACCTATCGCCCCCTTGACCTGCGCCATATCTCGGGGCGAGGGGGCCAGAGAGGCCGCTTTCTTTGCTCAAGCTCGTACACAGATCGATGAATGATTCTTGTTTTGACCCTGTAATATCGTGAAGTTAGGTGTAAGCCCAATAGAGACAACTGGAGCAAGCGGGGCCGATAAAGTCCGAGAAAGAGGACGTGATTAGTGGCCGGACCGAGATGGTTTTGATGTGTTTCACGGAATGCTATCATGGGGGAAGACTCGGCTGCCCCCGACCTTCTCGCAATAGCAAGGTTCGCCCGATCGAGTCATTGAAACATCTGACCGTTTTGCCAAGATAGCTTGTAGGTACACTCGGGATCGCACTCTCGGTCTCTGCCACTTCACAAAGGTCTCAGTTCGTCTTGCTATCCGTGCAGACAATAATAAAGGGACCGAGCGAGAGAAATCGCGCTCCCTATCAAGCCAAGTATGCCATCCTGCCATGATTCTCGCTTCCTTTTACGTCAAGTTTCATCATACTCCCCCAAAGTTCGCTGCGATTGCTAGTATTGGGTTTTGGTTCGCTGTTGAGTAGCTGCTTGGTTCACTTGGCGATCATTGCCAAACCTTTCCTCGCCTTGGCTGAGCTTCGCTGTATCAGATTGGACATTATATGCATAATACTTACTCGGAATCACTTCCAGGCCCGGAAGCCGAATCATCGACTATTGAGCATTGAATAGCGCTACGCGACAGCGGTATGTGAATGGATAAAGATGAGCCGGCTTAGTGAAACTCAATGCGGAGGTAGTCTTGAGACAAGATGAGCCAAGAATTATCATCCCATCCAAAGCCACGTGGGACCATTAGATCTAGCTGCGATTCTACTTCAGACCGCTTCATTGACTTTGGCATCTTCCTTTGAGGCAATTATGACGACGCAGTATACAGCAACCGCGGCGAAGAACACAAATAAGGCAGTGATTGTACTGAACCAGCCGACGCCAATGCTCTGAATTGCAGGCAAACATGAAGCAGTACCGACAGCTGCGATAGCGTATCGGAAGAAGTAGTTTCCCGCTGGATGAACACAAAAGTTGTTGTTATTTTGATGTATAAGGCAAGCTGTAGTGTGTAGAAGAGGGACGAACCTATGACTTCGGCGCTCCGGCCTTTGAACACATCCAAGCAATACGTGTTGATGCTGGGGAATGCGATTACCTGGGCGAAGCCCTGGATAAACATGCAGATCACCGGAAGTGGGATCCCGCCGACCGCCTTCTCAATGGACCAGCCGTAAATAATGATGCAGATAGGAATCACAGCTCCCATTGCCACGAATGAGCTCCTCAGACGGTCCTCGGGGACTCTACGACCCCTGATCTTGATCCATTGCTTGACAATTCGGTCGGCCCAGCGTCCTCCGGCATACGTGCCAAAGAAGAAGCCACACCCTGGTGCGAGGAAGAAGAGCCCTGATTCGAGAGGCGACGTCAAGTGAAACCTAGGGTTAATGACGTATCGGATAGGGGTGAGCAATGCTTGCATGTTCCACACTAAGGCCGAGGCAGCCATTCCCTAGGTCACATGATTAGAACGGTGAATGATATAGAATAACTTCCGATTGTAGCTTACAGCCACGAAGAGTTTAGGTATCAGCAAGAGAGCCAGTACACGGAACGGGTTTGCCCAGTCCCAGACCTGAGCTACCTTTGCCTTAGTGCTCAATCCCTTCAACTCGTCTGAGCGCAGTCGGTGGCTGGTTTCTGGGAGGAATGCCACCGCAAGGATTGCCGTGAGCCCGGCGAGAGCAGACTGGAACCAAAACAATGATCTCCAGCTATGGAAGTTCACCATAACGCCACCGATAAATGGGCCAAAGCTCTGACCGATGAGAGTGCCATTGAGGAAAAATGCAAGCGCGGTGCCTCGTTCCGTGGGCTTGTAGATGTCGCCGATGCAACTGGAGCCGAGCACCAAATATGCTGTTCCCGTGAACGCCGAAAACATACGGAAGACGAAGAAGGCTGCAAGGTTTGGCGACAAGGCCGTTCCTACATTGAAGGCAAAGAAGGTACATGCTGAGACAATGCAGGGCTGCGTGTTTTCTGTGAGCTCGTGCCGAGATATTGAACCGAAACTTGTCAACCTACCCATTTTCTACCGTAAACCTGACTGATAGGGCCCCAGAAGAGGGTGCATATGCCCATGAATAGAACATAGATGGCGTTGCTGACGTTGATGGTAGTGCCAGTTGTGTTGAGATCGGCAGCGATTTCGGGGATGGCAGCTAGAAGCAACAAGGAAGAGACCGTCGACGCAATCCCGCCGCATGCTACAACGGCTGTTACGAGTCTCTTCTTGGCTGGCGTGAACCTGTTGTAAACAGCCTCGGTGTCTTGGCGGCTTAGACTAGCATCGTTTACGTCCGCGGCCGGCACAATACTGCCACTCTTCTCCGCATTGGAAGTTGTCGGTGCCAAGTCCGGGGTTTCGGGCCGGCCGTCGCTGCTCGGCTCCGGCTTCTCAGACTGTTCGACTTCGTCGTGGGACATGTTTGCGGGCTGCCGATGTGGGACGAGAGACCTGGCTTGGCTTTCTCCGTTCGACCATACGGGGATGAATCTGAGAAAAGACCGTGACTTGGCGACCACATAGCACTGCCATTGCGCCAAAATGAATGGGAAATCCAAGTTTTTCAGAGCTAGCTGCCCGAAAAACTCGGCAAAGAAAGGACGTTGACCGACGGCATTGCGAAGAATCCACCCGGCGGAAACGTCTACCACATTGCACCTGGCTGACTTTTCCGACCTCGGTGACTGGACTGATAGATCATCCCTCGGAATAGCCCAGTTGTCCCCGCAAAATTGGTAGATGAATTGCTTCAAACAGAAGCCATCACTGCGTCCCCACGAATCAGACACCGCCTTGCTGAATTCAAGGTAGCATTGTTGGGGCGCGGGGGTTAGCCGCAACGGACATCTCCCGACGGGCTCACCCCAGGGCGAGCAATCGAGGCCAAATGGGTGGGGTTGACCGAGATCGAAACCAGCGCGGCAATGTTTGTGTCCTTACGGATCTTTTGTGTGGTACCCAGAGCTCCGAAATCGGCCGGCTCAGAACAAACGGCTCGGTCGCCGAATGCTCAGCCGAATTTGGTGTCGCGTGGTGTCAACGGACCTGTACATAGACCTGTTGTCCTGTGCCGGACTCGGCTCCGGTGGTACGGAATCGTATTTTGAAACAGAGGTACGAAAGACATTGTGTGGTTGAGCCGCATCTTTATCCGCAAACTTAAAGGGAGTGTGGTAGCAGAGTGGTGCGTGGAAGGCAGCCGATCACTTGCTATTCCTCAAAGTCGCTTGTGTAGATATCCAAAAAGAAAAGCGAGAAAAAATATCGCATAACCTGTCGCAAATACAAGAGCTCTACGGGGTTCATCCACAGCACATCAACGTCAATTAAGCTTCTCCAGAGCTGTGATTTGGAAGTTAGCCCGCAACTCTCACCTTATGGGAGGAGATTGACGAAGAGCGATACAGAGTAATTGAGAGGTGTGCCGATAGCCGGGCTGATGATGACCCGAGCAAAGGAACAAGATTCACTGCGGGGTGTGGGCACAATATGACTGCCCTCCCTGACCATCTGAAAGCAGAGAGTTTATTCGGGGAAACTTTCATCCTATCTGCTCTTGGACAGCACTAACAGATGCCACTCCTCCGACGTTGACAAGCTGCATTCTCAAGCATTTACACAACTCGCACAACGATGGACAAGGGACCGGGTGCAGCCAATGATACGCAAGCTCTCAGCATCGACGACTTCACCGCCGCGCTTGAGTTGGACTTCATTACGTCGAACTTTGTCAACAATCAGCAACTCGACATTACCAGCTTTGGAACTGGACAAGACGAAACTTCACAGAATTTACAGGGCATTGGTTCTATTGAACCTCTCAGTGTTCTTGGTGTTGAGTCATCTCATCAACAAGATGCATTTGCGATTGGCCCCGCCCCAACCGCTCTTGGTAGCCAACATGTCAGCATGGACTTTGTCGAGAGGCAACCGGTGAACAACGCCAATCAATTTGACGAGCCTGGCGTGTTTATGTTCTCAGAAGCCTTGGGCGACGGAGAGCCTATGGGACACCTATTCGGCGACGAAGGGAATATCATACCATCACTCCAGCCTTCAGATACCACAACGCCGCCGAAGATCGGAACTCGCTTCTCATCCAAGTCCCTCCGCATTCTGAAGACATGGCTGGCTAACAATAACCATCACCCGTACCCAACCACCGAGGACATGGAAATATTGCAGCGGCAGACCGGCCTCAGCAGACAGCAGATTACCAATTGGCTGGCCAACACCCGCAGACGGACGCGCTTCAAAGTGCCGCCAAAACGTCCGCCTTCTCCGGCGATTACCTCTTCAAGAACCATGCCCATCGACATTCCTGCAGGCTCCAGCCTTTCCGACACTTTCCAACATTTGAACCCTCTCCAGAGATGGCAGGTTTCACCTCCAGAGCATGAGCCTGCGTCCGTATCGGCTATTGCCAACGCTGTGTCTGGATTTTCGTCAGAAGGGGAAGACTTGGGCGACCGATCCTTGACAGACACCATTCCGACGCGGTCCTTGTACGGGCAGTCTTCGGCAAGCAGTGCAGGAACGTCTCACTCCAGTAGAAGCTCGGCCAACTCAGCATATTCACACAACTCTCACACGTCTCTGAGGTCTCTCGAACCCCTTGGGAAAAGTGCAGTTAAGAGGAGGCGGCGTCGAGCGCTGGCGAAACGCCCTGAGGCCAAGGGCACAGGAACCCTTTGGCAGACCAGCAACACATATCAGTGCACGTTCTGTACAGAGACGTTCAAGACCAAACACAACTGGCAGCGTCACGAAAAGTCGTTGCATCTCTCTCTCGAGCGCTGGGAATGCGCTCCGACCGGCGCGACTGTCCCTGACGCCATCGGGCAGCCGGTTTGCATCTTTTGCAGCGAAGCGAACCCGACTAAGGAACATTTAGAGAAGCATAATTATCAAGCATGTAGGGACCGTCAGCCTGAGGACCGGACATTTTATCGGAAAGATCACCTGCAGCAACACTTGAAGCTGGTTCATGATGCCAAATTCTTGAGGTGGCCTATGGGAGATTGGAAATACGAAAGCGAGATTATACGTTCCCGGTGCGGCTTTTGCGGTCACACAATGTCTTCGTGGACCGACCGGATAGATCATCTGGCCGAGCACTTCAAAGACGGAAAGACGATGGCAGATTGGCACGGTGATTGGGGATTCGACGACAATGTCTTGAACATGGTCGAGAACTCGGTGCAGCCTTGTAAGTGCCGCGGTGTCGTTAGAGAACTCAAGCATGCAAGATCTAATCGGTGCTGCCCAGACTTGATTCACATGGAACGCAACTCGCCATGGCCTTTTACAACGAAGCAAGGTGTTCCAGAGACACCGCCCAATGCCTACGAGCTGATCAAGCTAGAGCTCGAACACTTTTCCGCCGAGCACCAAAACACCAAGGACGAGATGCCTACGAATGCAGAACTTTTATACGAGAGCTGCTGCGTCATTTTTGGATGCGACTCAATTTCATTTTCCAAGAGACCTGCAACGTCAACCCAGAGCTGGCTGCGAGATCTGCTCATGTCATCCGAATCCATCGTACAGCAGGCGCGGGTCCGACCGATGAAGAACAATGCAAGGTCACGATTCACGTATCTTAGCATAAACGGTAAAGCGTGCATCTTTGAAGCCTGCGGTTTGGAAGAGCAACTGCAGAGCTACGTGGAAATATCCAAGTTGATTGAGCCACAAATTTCCGACGACGAGTTGCAACGAGAGGCCTGCAACATCGTCGAAAGAATCGAGGCCTCTTCGCTCAATCCGTCGGAATTCTTTACAAACTTTTTGTTTAGTCTCATCAATGGCTCTCCTCACTGGCTTGCGGCATTCCGTCATCGGACTGGACTCTCGCCGTCGGAGGCTTCGAATGCCGTTCCTCCGTCCAGCGTATCCGAAGGCCTTCCAGGCTCCATAGCAGCTGAGGCCGGCCTTGAGTTTTCGGGGGCGAATCTTTCTTCAGGTAGTACACCTGATCCGACACAGGTGAATGCTAGCGGCGGTAAGACGGGCGACATCAGCAAGGTGTACTCGACCTCCTCGTTCTTCGTCAATGACGACAATTGCTATAGGAAGCTCATGAAAGAGCTCACTCGTTTCGTGACTATCACGACGTCGCCACGCAATCCGAACCGGCGAATCCCCACCGATGCCGAACTACAACATCAGGCGAGGTGGATTTCCTTCGAAGAGTAATACCTCTTGAACGTTACCTATGATAACTCAGAGCTAACGATAGCTTAGTGACGATCCATGGAATCAGACTCCAGCGGACAACCCAGACTGGCTTCGAGACTTCAAGCGCGAGATGGGCATTCTTGACGATGACCCAGGATTGAGTCCTTCGTGAACAAGATTTTCGCCTCCAATGTGGCTGCAAGAGACTGGGCTATCAATTCGTTGGACTGCCCATGGTTCAAGGTGCATAGCTTCTCAGCCCCCATGCGTTAGACTCCACGCGAAAGGCGTAGCATTTAACCCTGTCAATCTCTGTATTCTAGAACAGGAATCCACCATTGAAGTCCTTAGAGATGATGACTCGAGAGACCTTTGAACAACTAATGTTCTCGCTCACATCGCAGCGATACCGGCCAAATCCACACGTGCCCTGCGCATTTGGATCACAAGTAGGGCGTAGGGAGCAGTTGACATGGATTTTATGGGGCTTATCCGCAGGGACTACTCCGTAACCTGTCCCATTGATAGAATTGCCGCCCTAGGGCGTGAGTCTATCTCGCTAAAACCACTGATTCATCCACCCTCATCGAATAAATTCAGAGATTTCGAAAGGTACTAGTCATGTGTGTAGTATTAAAGCGAAACATTTGTCTTTACTGTATCCATGAATATCTTTCAATGAGAAGACGTTTTCCCGATTTTTCAAAGCCAACGTGTTATCCATCTCACGCAGGGTAGTGTAAGATTCGAAGGTTCCGGTGCTTATCTTCATACGTGTTCATTCCTCCCTATCGCGTTTTCGACCACCATTCACAAAACTTCGAAGACCAAGTTTTGGACAATGCGTGTTGGTTTTCTGGGTTTGGGGTTCATGGGCACCCCGATGGCCCTGAACCTCGCTCACAAATTTCCACTGACCGTGTGGAACCGGACTGCTTCCAAATACCCAGCGCTCACAAAAGTTGGTGCTAAGATCGGCGATACACCGGCGGCGGTGGCCCATCAATCTGATGTGATCTTCACTATGCTCTTCGACGGCCCAGCGTTAATCTCGATTTTCAACAAGGACTTTAAATCGGCACTCCGCGGCAAAACTTTGATAAACACGAGCTCGATTCCGTTGGAAGTCAGCAGACAGGTAGCGGATCATGTTCACAAAGCGGGAGGCAACTTCCTCGAAATGCCGGTCAGCGGCAGCAAAATCCCGGCGGAGCAGGGTAAATTAGTGGGTCTCATGGCCGGCGATCCGGCCGTGGCGGAGAGCATGCGGGCGGTGGTGGAGCCGCTTACCACCGCTGCCGTATATTGCGGGCCCATCGGCTCAGGCCTAAAGACCAAGTACGCGGTCAATCTCTACCTTAACACCATGACGGTCGCTCTTGCAGAGTCGTTCAGTCTCGCTCGGGCGCAGGGCCTCGATCTCGATGCTTTCGGACAGGTACTCGACGCCGGTCCTATGGCTTCCGCATATTCGAAGATCAAGGTCGCCAAAGTTGTCAATGGGGATTGGGACCCACAAGCATCTATGAAGGATTGCTACAATAGCATGCAACTCATCACCGAAGCCACGAAGCGGGCGAACGTACAGTCGCCTCTGGCAGAGTTGTGTCGTTCGATCTACGGCCAGGCGAGCGATGCCGGCCTGGGCGAGGAGGATATGATTGCGGTGTACAAAGTCTTTCAGCCAACCCCACTCTAGGAACAAATGCAAGGAATACCTGACATCGCTCAGACAAAGGGAGCGTTGCTCGGTCTATGGAGCCCACAAAATTCTGGAGCTTCTTGAACGAGCCTCTACCCTCGAGAAGCCCGAATAACGGGTGGGGACAATACCGAGAAACCGCCAGTATGACGTCGGACACACATAGCAAGCCAGCGACTGTCCTTGATGGAGAAGACCAAGCCCATCAAACATCTACTCATCTACGACCTCAGTCTCCTCGAGTAGTCTGGGACACCGCAAACTATACGGTAGAACATATCAAAATAGCAAAACCGGAGGGTACTGGGCTCCGAACGACCAGAAACAGAATGAGGGACTCGATCTTATTCACCCTGCTCTTTTGATACTTCTGGATACCCGCTTATCTTTCATTCCCGTTAAGGGAGACGATGGGCCTGGATGAGTCCTCGATGTTGGAATGGGAACCGGAATTTGGGCCATTGACTTTGGGGACCAGTACCCGAAGTCCAAGGTCAATGCAACCTGGCTTAGTACTATCGAACATCGAATTTATCCTTGACGATTGCACTTTGAATTGGACTTGGCCGGTGAGAAAATAGGTCGAATACTTACTACTTGCCAGGGACGCAACATCAAGAATCTCTTACAAGAAACTGGAGTCGTTCACATTGTGGAACCAAAAACGAAGGCACCACCTACGAGTGGCCCAGCGACCCAAAGCTAGAGGAAGCTAGGGACTTATTCCAGCTTGCATTCCATGGAAGTCTTTCTATTTTTGGCATGTATCTTCTTACACAAGTTCTGAGATTGACACGCAAAGATGTCGACGCATTGATATGATATCAGAGATGCGTGCGGAGTCCCGAAAGAAATCCGACTGCCATTGGTCCGAAGTCTAAGTGTCTAGTGATTCAGGCTCGAACCCCATGAGCTGCCTAAATTTCTGTAGGACAATCGTATATGGAAGAAAACCATAAGCCAACTAGACCGTCTGTTGGATTCCGCGTTGATTAAGACTGCTTATGGTGTGTAACCTTCATATTCGGGGGCTTGGAGAGCGGTCCAAATCCCAGAGCTCGGGCTTGGGTGAGAGGGCCATTCTCGTGGCTGACGCTTGGCGGAGTGCCCAGGGAAGATCTACGAACTGGTCTTCCGGCGAGAAAACGAATTTTGCAGCTAGCTTAACAAGCAGGTCACTTTACTGGACCTATCTACATTTCGATGAACTCTGGATCAACACGTGCGATGAATGTCAAGAATGAACGATACTCGGTTGCCGTCGGCTCAGCTATCAACGGAGTAGTCCGAATGCCACATACCCAAGTGGATGAATCTGGATATTTGGAGACCGGCATAGTCACAAGGCAGCTCAAGGTTTTCGGCCATGATCATAGCGGGGAAGCTGCAGTAAGACCGGTCAAGATGACGTAGATGGAACCGTGGAAGCGGTAATCATCTATGAACCTGACCATTCTCTTCGCAGGTTTGAAGAAATTAAAATTTCACCCCGACATCAAACAATAAGTACTGTCGCGCAATTAACTTACTTTAAGATAGCACAGAACGAACCACAAGCAGTTCAAGTGACCAAGTCATCCGATGGTATTACCACCATAACCATCAACCGAGAGCACCGAAGGAATGCAATCGATGGACCAACTGCTCACAAACTCACCGACGCCTTCTTAGCTTTCGAAAACGACCCTGTCCAGAAGGTGTGTGTCTTCAATGGAGCAAATGGCACTTTCTGTGCTGGCTTCGACCTCCATGAGGTCGCAAAGTATGGGCATGGGTCTGTGAAAGGAGGCTACAATGGGCCCATCATCGAACGCAGTCATCGAGTTCAAAGCCGCAATATCGGGCCCATCGGCCCATCACGAATGCAAATTAAGAAGCCAGTCATCAGTGCAGTATCAGGGTATGCTGTTGCCGGAGGTTTGGAACTTTCTCTCCTCGGAGACATCCGTGTTGCTGAAGATGATGCGGTCTTTGGAGTCTTTTGCCGACGGTTCGGCGTCCCTCTCATTGACGGCGGCACTGTTCGCTTACAAGCCATCGTGGGTCTCAGTCGAGCCCTCGATATGATACTCACCGGCCGCGGAGTATCCGCAGAAGAAGCGTTGCAGATGGGCCTGGCTAATCGGGTTGTGCCCAAGGGCCAGGCTCTGGCAGAAGCAACAAGTATTGCTCGACAATTGCTGGCGTTCCCACAGGCCTGCATGAACACTGACAGAACGAGCTGTTACTACTCGACTTACAACGCTAGCTCATTCGAGGATGCTCTGAGCAACGAATTCGACCAGGGAATCAAAGTGATCAACATGGAGAGTGTTCGGGGTGCAACGGAATTTTCCAAGGGAGCGGGAAGGCATGGAAAGTTCGAAAAGGCCAAGATTTGAGGCTTTGGCTAGATTGACGGCAGGTTGGAAACTGGCCGGGTCAAAATGCCGACATCGGAATCTGCAAACTTTAGGGAGCTTAGCCAGCACAGAAACCTGGCTGTTTTGAACTAGTGAAGGGCGCAGAATGTCATATGGGGACCTTGTCAAGAGTGCACGCGTTTCGGTGACTGGGGCGCCAAGTGGCCCACGTATGGAACAGGGTGAGCAATAGCCTTGGAGTTGGGAGTCAACTATGACTACCATCCATGAGAAATATTTAAATTGTTCTTCGCTGATTGGTAAGAAAAGTAGGGAGCAAGCGGATTTGAGAATTCGGACTTTCTCAGCTCACCAACGGAATGGATTATGATATTGCTGCGGAGTAGTCGGCGTAATCGGCGTAGAGTCAAGCACGCAAGTAGCGAAGTCTTTGTAGGCTTGCACACATCTAAAAATGAACTAGCTAACCTATCCGAGAATAGAAGTCTTATTCTCACAGTATTCATAATTACTTTGAAAAGGCCATGTGTTTCAGTTTTGTCCAATTTCATGAACTCCGAAATGTTGCAGAATCCCGTGCTTCAACATGACAGCCAACCAAGCTGGCTCCAATCACCGATCCAAGCCGTCAGCTTCAGCTTTCAGGTCCAGTGCTTCTGCCGCACTATCAGGCGGAATATTCAATGAGAAGGGAACCATGCGAGCAATCGGAAATAAAATGATGTCGATGACAAAACTGATCGGCATGCCAACGAGAAGTGACGTAGAAGTTCATGTCGACCATCATTACACGTCGAAGATATACTCCGCAGGATCCCAGGTTTCCGGCACCGTCAAAGTAAACACGCAACAGGATACAGCTTTCGGGTTCGTCGAGATTAATCTCCTGGGAAAAGCCATTGTTCGACGGGAAGATGTCCACGTCATGACCGAAACGATACAGACACTCTTAAAGCTGTACATGCCTGTACCCGAATCGGCTTACCCTTCAACGAGGTTATTCAGACGTGGACAGACTTACTCAATACCCTTCAGCTTCATCATTCCGCATCAACTCACCAGCAACGTATGCCAATACGAAGTCCAAACAGAAGCAGTGCGGCACCATCATCTCCGCCTGCCGCCTTCATTGACCGGATTTGAGAAGGATGATTTAGCAACAAGTATGGCAAAGATACAATACAGTGTGAGGGCCAGGGTTTTCAATATCGACGATGGTAGTACCGTACAACTACCGGCACCGATTCTTGAGTCTGAGCATCCGATTAGCATCCTCGCGCCATCCCCGGAAGATCCGCCCCTAATCCTCGACAACCACGACCTTCATTACGTTCTCGAGAGTACCAAACCTGTCAGAAAGAACATATTCTCTGTACCTACAGGCCAGATCACGGCCAAGACATCCCAACCCCAAGCTATCCGGTTGAGCTCTGATGGACACGCGGCATCCAGTTCGTCAGCCTACATCGACATTGCTTTCTGGCCCACGGCGCCAGATATGCTACCGCCGCAGGTCAAGATCAAGTCTACGAGTATATTGGCGCAAAACTGGGCTTCTACGCGACCGGCACAAAGCTTTCCCAACGTTGGCGTAAATCGAGAGCCAACAACACTGTCTACCCCTACTATCGTCAACGCCACAAACATAACACCATGGGTTCAACATGTTCACATTCTGGAGGATGGAAAATCAGGAAGAACTAAGGGAGGTAATCGAGGATCGAGAGACATCACGGTGATACGCAACAGCAGCACCCAGGATGACGGTGTACCAATTACATATACATGTTCGACGCAAGTCGATTTCGGACTGCCAACCTCAAGCCACGTTTTTCCGCCTACATTCCACTCCTGCTTGATTTCGCGGACGTATACTCTTGAGATCAAGGTCACGGCGGGAGGAGCTGAGCTTCCCCTGTTGGTGCCTGTCCAGATATTCAAGGAACAAGAAAGTGGACGCTCTCAGGCGTCCACAGAGTCGGAGTTGCCTAGCTGGGATAATGTTGGAGGCGAAGCTGTCTACGCACGTTTGAGGGAGCATCGCCGAGCGCTGTGAGGGAACATCAATCCACATCACTAAGCGGCCGAATCCAACCAAAGACGACGACTAGTCCGCTACAAAGAGCAAGATTATCTAGCGAACTTCTTAGTTTGAGATTCGGAGTGATTGGACGAGAGCCACATCCATAGATCATGTAAGAAAACAGGAAGGCGCGGCTTAGAAAATGCTAGATACCAGGGACAATGAGCCAGGGATAATGAGGGTAAAACTACGCTATATTGATATCTTGTGCACGATTAAGTATGTCGAGTTCTGTAATCCATTCCTGTCCAAATACGCCAGTCAATCATGATATTCGTTACCATCAAATCGCTGTCACCATCCTATCTATACAGTGCCTTTCCTGCGCTTCAGCTCGATCTTTGCGTCAACAGGAGGGACAACAGTGACGCCGACCCACTGGTGTTTGGGCCTCTCGGCCAGCGGCTTAACGTCATAATTGAGGAACAAGTTGGCAACTACCATCTTCAGCTCGTGGGCGACGAAGAAGCGGCCAGGGCTGCATATCGTTAGTTCTTAGACGATGGCGGCTATATGAGAGAGAGAGAGAGAGAGAGAGAGAGAACGACTTACCAAGCGTGTCGTCCGTGGCCGAATGGCAGATGAGCATCACTCGTTGTGACCATCCCAAGGTTCTTCAACCTAAGCCCCTCGTCCAAGTTGCGGTCAGACTGCGGTTTCGCCTCGTACTCCTCCCTCTTCCTGCTCGTCCGGAAGGCGTCGTACTCCCTCGCGTTGGGGTTCAGTTCGTCGTCGTGGTGGAGGCCTTCGAGGTTAACGGTGAGAAACGTGCCTCTTGGCAGATGCCACCCCTCTTGCTCGTTGGTGATGCCCTCCTTGGCAATAACCTTACGCTCCATCAGGGTACAGCTAAAGTTGCTGAGCCTTTGGCTTTCACGGATTGCGCTGTCAAGGCGATACAGCCGCGATAGTCCATTCTTTGTCCAGCTGCCGCCCTCCTCGCGAAGAACGCGTTCTGCCTCTTCCCGGATACCCTCGATATAGCCCTTCGCTGGGTCGGAGCTCAACAAGTCTAGGACAATGCTGTGGCCGGTAATGACGGTCGTGTGGATCGCGGCGAACTGGATCGGCAACAGTCGCTTCGAAATAACGTAGGGGTCAAGTTCGAAGAATTTCTTCTCAGCCTTTGCCATGCGTATATCCCAGGTGATGAAGTCTTCGGGCGCAACCCAGCTCTCGTAGGCCGGATCCCCCGCCTCCTTCTTTGCCATATCGTCGAGTCGTTTCCTAATTACCGGTAGGCTGTGCTTCGAGGCTTTGCGCCAAAGCCACCAATTGGGTAATGCGATCAAGGGTCCGAGGATGGGCAGGATGGTCTGGGGAACCATGTGCAGCGCAAAACAGTTGAGAATGACCTGGTCGACAAACGAAACCATAGCCTTGCAGAACTCCTTGGTGCGGCATACGCCCTCTCCCACGAGCATGCGATTCGTCACGGGCGGCACGATCGTCAGCCAGGCGTCCCAGAGGTTAAGGGTCTTCCAGTCCTCGGTATTCGTGCCAAAGGCCTCGTCGACAGCGACAGAGACCTCTTCTTCAATCGCGGGAATCAGTGTGCTCAGGTGGCGGGCCAGACTCTTGTGGATTACCAGGGTATGCCACACATCATCGGCGTAAACCTTTCCAAGGAAGTTGTAGTCGCTGTAGAGGACATCGTTATGCGCTTCATGGGCGGAAACGACTGAGTCAGGGTACTCGAGGAGCCATTTCGTGAGGGACTGCGGGAGGATGATGTCGGGCGCTCTACTAGCGGCAGCGGGGACTACGAATGCGCGGTTCTGCTTGTTGTACTGCATTGTCGCATACAAAGTCAGTGTCTCTTCTGGCCTGACCAAGTCGCTCGCGCCGGGAATGATAGCATACCTTCTTATAGCCCTCAATGACCCAGTCTCGGTAGCGAAACATGTAGTAGTAGAAGTTCTTGAAGCGTGCGACGGTGCCCTTCCCATAGCCCACAACGGGAATGTTCTCTGGGTATGTGGGCTTCCATGTGTGATCGAGGATGAGCAAACCAACAAAGACGATAAAGAGGGAGCTGAAGACGCGCCCAGGCGTCAGCGACTCGGTGATTTGGGCGTGAAGACTGCCCGCCATGGTGACGTAGTGTACAGCAGAGCTATCGTTCTCTGAGCATCGTCGTCTCTAGCTTGCAGAGAAAAGGGACTGAGATCAACCCAGAGTGTAGGAGTGAGACGGAGATGTGTAGGTGGAATTTCGGACCTTAACAACAGACCGCTCAGGAGTCGACGATTGGTAATGCTGGTTTGGGCTTTAGGTCATGACGCGCTGGCTGCATTGGCGGCTAGGCTAGAGCCTGTCATTTGGACGGGACTTGAGCTGCCGGCGGATACCTACAGCTCTACTTTAATCAGGTAGCTACATTTCTTTTTCAGCTGCCTCCAATAGTCTCTGACAACGAACAACATCCCCTCCAAAGTTCCTAATTATGCCCCTCGCTGGGCACCGTTTGCTCCCCACTAGAGCTCTTGATTGGAACTTTGGGAGCATGTCTGTCGAATCCTGCCTGCTTAAGCGAGGCACGCTGTGACCTGTTTCAGGTACGTGCCGTCTCATCTTTGCTCTGGGTCGCGAGGTAACCTAACACGATGGCACCGGATTCACTTGCAGATCATGTTAGTGCAGGTTCGTGGAGGGGTGGAATAGCATATGCAGGGTATCGCTTCCTCTTGTCTCGAACCTTGCTTGGAAAGGCTAGGTGTATCGGGGTGGTCTCCGCCATCGCACTCGTATTGGCCGTGTTTCTTAAGGGCAAAGAAGCGGAAAAGACATAAGGTTATTTAAGTACCTTGTTATTAAAGAAAGTTAATTCTTTCTAAGTTATAAGTATAAGAATATAGTTTTAATAAAATAATATAATACTTACTTAGTACTTAAATTAAGATATTTTTTTAAGCTTATTATAAAAAAAAGATAATTATATTATTAACTACTTATTATCGAGGTTTATAAGTAGTACTATAGCTTTAATTATAATAGCTTTATTTATAATAAATAAAAAATTTAATTATAAGTTCTTTAAAAACCTCTAATTAAGAATTATAAGAGCTTTTAAGTTAAGTTAAAATACTTATTAAAATATTAATAACTAAACTAACTTTATAATAATAATTTTAATAAAAAACTTAGTAAATAATACTAAAACTCTTATTAATATTAAGTATAATTTATAAAATATAATAACGTAGTTATAAAGTATTATTAATATATTTTATATTAAAAAGGGTATTATTAATACTAACGAAATAAATAGGGCCGTGTTAATATAATACCTTAGCTTTTTCTTATAGCTTAAGGATAATTATTTTAAATAATATTAGAAGTTTATTAAAAAGTTTTTTTAAATACTCTAGTATATTTATTATTATTTTTATAATAATAAAACTTTTAATACTTATATATAAGAGTAAGTTATTTATTTTTAAATAGTAATATTAGTTTATTAATAAGTTATTAAAACTATAATTCTAGCGATTTTTTAACGAGGGAGAGGGTAGAATAGAGGAAAGGATAGGTAAGAAAAGGGTTAAGGTTAAATAGTGCGGAATTTGAGGGTAGGGTAGCGTCTATATATATTATGGTAATCCTCTAGTAATGTAAAACGATGGAGTTAAACAGTGGACATAAGGTCATCCTTCACACAAACCGAGAGCTGTTGAATATTGAACGAAAACGAGCTTATTTTACTCAATGCCTGTCTCCCGTGCAGCACAGGGGAGTCGTTGGGCAGCAGCTCCTGAAGAATTGAGTTGGAAACTTCCAGCCCTCCATGGATTCTCCTTGAGAGCAGTGAAGGCCTTCCTCATTTCTGCATGTGGCCATCCGTTGTCATCTCAATGAAAGCTTGCCCACCCTTCCGGCTGAGCCGGACGCCCAGCAGACTCGGCCGTAAACGCACTCGACAGCGTCGAACGAGCCTCTGTCAAATGTAACCCAAGTCTTTCCAGCATCAAGCGTGATGTCGGAGCCAGATGGTCCAACTGCGACAGCCACCCCACACAGCCCCGGGGCCCATGATGAGCCCGATCGGTATCCGCCCGGAAACACCTCCGACGCGGTCCAGGTCTCTCCGCCATCCTCGGACCATGCTGATGTATGGAGTGAACCATTGACCACGTTGAAGTCGCCTCCAGTTGCAATGCCGTTTTGCGCGTCTCTGAATCGTACCGAGAACACCCCAGCCGAGGCACCACCCGCAATCGCACTGCTCGAGACATCCCACTCATAACCGTTTGCGCTCTGGAAGATCCTGCCGGGATCAATGCCACCCGATGCAAGATACCAACGACCCGCTGCGGTAGAGATGCAAGTCCCGCTGGCTGCGAATCCGAATTCGCCCTCTAAAGCAGAGGGCATGCCGCTGGGGTCCACGATGGTCCAGGTGTTACCCCCATCGAGCGTCTCAATCAATCGAAACTTGCCATCGACTGGGTCGCTCACGGCAATGCCCCTCTCATCGTCTTCAAAGTCGACGCAGTTGAAAAACGCCGATGCCTCCTCATTGGCGAAACTCTGCGTCCAAGACTCTCCTCCATTCTTCGTGATGTAAATGCGCGAGTCCGCTCCTTCGCCAATAGATAGGATGATTGCCTTTTCGGCCGAGAAGGCCTGCACGTCACGGAACTGCAGGTCGGCGTCTTCGGTCGACAATTCGGGACCAACTGATTGCCACGAAGCACCGCCGTCGGTGGTGCGAAGAACCGTTCCTCCTGTACCAGACACCCAGGCTATTTGGTCCGACACAGGTGACAATCCTCGGAATTGTTGTTGACTGTTGACCGGTAGAATGTCCCATTTTAGAGTCAGGTTCATGTTCCGCCCATGGACACCTCGAGTCACTGCAAGAGGGGACGCGCTCGCGACAAGAGTTGAGATGAGTGCAAGAAGGCGCCTCATCATGGCAGTATGGAGTTGGGATTCATCAGTTTGATAGGGGTAAGAAGAGGGGATCGTTCAAGAGAATTGGGTCTGTACCTAAAGTGCGTATACTTGTCAAGGCGGGGTTCGGGTTGGTTTGTGGTATACCAGCCTCCTCATTTCGGTGATTGCCATCTCAACATCCTTTTTGCAGATCAATGACGACCTTCCAATTTGGGCCACATCGTCTGGCGATGTTTCTTCGTCCGGACCCACTCACCAGTGCCATGGTCCTGGGATCTGTCATTAGAAACACGATCGCTCGTGTCCTCGATGCACCTATTCCTAGCTTACAATGTGTGTCCAAAATACTTGATTTGGGTGGTGCTTTGCAATTCTTTCTCATCGTTTTTTTCACTCATTGGCCTCGGCTAGATACTCAAGCATCACTGTGCAAGCTCCAGAAATGTGTGCGTAGTAAAAAATTCAACCACGGCCTTGTTGATTCTCAACTACCACAGTCACCCCTCAATTGATGGTAGGTATGTACACATGCACCAGATATCATCGAGTACCAAGTCCTTTCTGTTCTGTGAGAACTTTGGGAGGTTCTCGTCTGTCCAGCTTCCCTCACTTGCCTCCTGTAGTGAATTCGCCGTTCGCGATAGCGTCAGTGATCTCTTCGTCAGCGCTGAAGTAGACGTCTAGATCGCTGCGTTTCTCTAACAAGAGGTCAACTACCATGCGGCCAAAAACGATCTCGCCAGCTTCCCCCAAATGGGTTCTATCGGTGCTAGCCAGGTTATAGTACTGGGCGTTTTCCTCCCCTATGGCGTTGACATAGTCGGTACTCGCAAGGTTGAGATCAAGCCACCTAACGCTGCTGGCCTTTGCCGCTGCGATCGTTTTGCCCCTCCATTCAGCAAGATCTCGAACCACTTCGCCATCTTCGAAGCGACGGCGAGTAAGAGACGTGATGAAGATCTAGGCATGGTATTAGTCGCCAGATTTGGTACACTGCAAATGAAGTGCGAACCCACCGGAGTCGCCCCGGCGTCCTTGAGCTCGGTCGCGATATTAACCAGATTGGCCCTGAACTCATCCAAAGTAAGACTCTTCTGGTCATTGTGGCCAAACTGGATAGTGACAACTGGCTCGTAGTCTGCCCTAGTGTCGTTGATACCCTGCAAGAGTGAAGCCCAGCGGCCGTTTGACTTCCAGGAGACGGTGGTAGAACCACTTTTGCCCCTGTTCTCGCCCTTTGCGGGGTCTTTGAGGTAAGACAGGAAGCCGTCACCCCAACCTCCATTGACCGCCACGGTGGAATCACCGATGAGAAAGAAAAACGGCGGCTTCTTGGCTCGAGCCACGGCCGACCCCATGGCCATCGTCGCCGCCAATGCGAGAATTGATGTAAAGACGGTGGATCTCATTACGCGAAGTTTGTAAGCTGGAAAGCTAGTTTGTGATTTTGTTGACGATGCCTGAATGCACTTGGTTCATCAAGCTTGATGACCTCTCGGAATTCTGAGAGTTCTTCGATCTGACTTTCGATATTTATAGCTTTGATAGCCCCCTCATACGTCTCTCATGAGCATACGACCTCTCATCTTTGAGGACTCCCATGATGGTCACGGACCATATGATGGCTGAGTCCACCAGTTGAGTCTCAACCTTTCGACCGAGACGACATGTCGAGCTGAACTGATGCCATCTCATGTACATTATTGCGCGTAGACGCGGGGCCCCATGGTGAACTTGCCGGCATATTTCGTTTTTCTCGGAGCAAAGGAAACTTTGGCGTCCACGATCAACGCATATCCGGGCAAAACATTCGTGCCAACCCTTTATTGCAGCATTTGTAACAAATTGGAGTTGCCCGCTCTTTGGAAGAGACACCCGCACAATCATTGCCCCGAAGTGGCATACATATATTGAACTACATCCCTGTAGATGCTGTCTTCGGGCTAATGCGGGTCGCTCCGTTCAACCATACCAGGTTCCTGGCCACCTAGTGTGAGTGTTTTCAGGTGAGCCGTAGTGATCGTCGTCTGCGCGTCCAGATCTGCCGGACTGACGGGGCAAGTCTGTCGGATTCCAGGACCAGGTTGGAAAAATAAATTTCACATTCCGGACGAGATGTCCGATACGTGCAGTTTATCCATGACGAGGTTCCTGGCCCGGAAGATTGTCTCCCAACAAAGCCACCCCCATGAACTGATATTCCACATTACAAAGATGAGAGGGCGATGATATCCTGCCAGCACCTGCCGATATCCTGCCCCTAATTGTGGCTACGACCGCCCCTACCTCCGACCACGGAGCCCAGCTACCCATACCTACCTACTTACTTACCTACTTACCTACCTACCTACCTACCTACTTACCTACCACTACTTTATCGACCTTACTATTACTACCGCTACTACTATTACTAATTAAAGCTATTTTTGACGTTAATATATTATAAAAAGAGAATAATTATAAAGTTAACGATCCTTTTATTTATTAATATATTATTAATTATAATAAATATAGTTATATAGAATACGACTACTTATTTTATAACTAGCGCTTTTTTAGCTTATTTAAAGTTAGAGTAGTACTTAACGAGGCTACTTACGAGGCTAGCTTTACGATCTAAATTATTTAATATAAACCTTTTATTAAAATACTAACTACTATTACTTATTATTATATTTATAACTTACGTTATAATTAAAAATAGTAATACTTTATAAAGTTAACTTATTTAAATAAATATTATAAATTCTTAACTTCGTTTATAAACTACTATTAATAAATCGCTACTAGCTTTTTAAGTAGTAACTAGCTTTTTTATCTTATTATTAATAACTTTTATAATTATTATAATTACTTATTTAGTTATATTAATACTTTTATATATTACTACCGCGCGCTATTATATAATAAAAAGGGCTAAATTATTAATTAATAAAATAAGGGTATTTAACTTATTTAAATCTTTTTAAGCCTCTAGTTAGAAAATAGTAATTATAGCGGTATTATTACTTATAATATACTTAATATACTAGCTACTTATTACTATAATAAATTAAGTAGTAGATCCCTTATTAAGTAGTTATTTAACTAATTACGTAATTTTATAAAGTACTAGTACTATTTTTAACGTAATAACGCGGGCTATATTACGAGCTTATTTATTATACTTATTACTACGATTTCCTTATTTTAATAATATCTAAATATTTTATTAATAGATTTTATATATAAAACTAATCAATTTAATATATTACTATTTAATATTTATAGAGCTACGAATAATAGTTATACTTTTTAAATTATAAGCTACTTTCTATTTAATAAAAAAAAAGCTAACTATTATTAAGCTATTAACTAGCTATTAATATTACTCTAGGCTTATAATATTCCCTTTTTATAAGTTATATATACGGATCGTGAGATTATTTTATTTAACACCCTTAATAATAATACTTAATTTAAAGTAATACTATACGTACTTTACTATTAGTATATTAATTTTAATATACTAGTTAAAACCTAGTATTACTTCGGCCTAGTTACGAGGGACGAGACTAGTATAGTTATATATAACTTTTATTTTTAATAATTCTTTATAAATTAAAATAATCTCTTCTATAGTAAATTAATAACTATATACTATAACTAATTATTTAAATTTAAAATTACTAAGTACTCTATAATAATAATTAATTATATTATTAATACTTAGCTTAAGCCGTAATATAAAAAATTCGTATTTATTTAGGTTAACTAAATTAAGTATTTTAGTTACTTAACTATATTAATTATTAAATCCTTATATATAAATATTAAAGTACGAATTTACTACTATATAGGCGATTTTAAAGCTATATTTAATAAATTAGTTATTTTTTAAATAAGTTAAGCGGCTATAATTAGTACTTATTAAACCCGTTACTAAGCTAAGGTATTAAATATTATTACGGAATTATTTTAAAAAAAAGTATATATATATATATATTATAATACCCTTAGGTACTTTTTATAAAAACTCCGTATACTAAGTAAATAACTAAATTTAAGTTTATATAAAAAGCTATTAAGAGAGTACGTATTTTATTTAATTTAAATTACTTATAGGCTATTTTATTATTATATCTTTTAGTAATATATTAAGGACGGTACTCCGATATTATTAAAAGAGATCTACTTATATTAGTTTTAATAACGCTTAGAGCTTATTATTAATAATAGTATTTTTACCCCCTTATTTAATCCCCTATAAGTCTAAAGTAAGGGTTACTTATAAGGCTTTATAGTAGGTATTATAATAGTTATAATAAGTATTATAATACTTAAATTAAAAAAGCTAATAATTAATTTAAATACTTTTTCTAAATAAGAGCCCTTTATATTTAAGTATAAGAAAGCTATTAAACGCGCAAAAATAGTACTTATATTAATACTATTATTATTAATAGTATTTCTAATATTAAGTAAGGCTATTTTTACTTAATAAGGCCTTAAAATTATATATAATTTTAATATATACGAGCTTAATATAAAAATATAGTGGGGGTATTAGTAAGCTATTATTAATAAAGTAATTAACGTAGTTAATAATAATATAATTAATTTTATAAGGGCTCCTTAGTTATTCATACTTATAAAATTACGATCCTAATTAACTAATAATCTTATATAATTAAATATATTATAAGATCTAATTAATAAGGATTATTTTTATAATATTAATCTTATAATATAAAGTAAAATAAATAGACTTATTAATAAGTACGAGGCTAAAGTAAAATACGAGGCTAAAATAAAAAAAGTTATTAAATTATAAGCTATAGGCTATATAAAGTAATTAATAATTAATTAGGCTAATTCGTTAATTACTATACTTTTTATTAAAATAATTTAATTAATTATAAGTTAATTAATAGTTTTTAATTAGCTTAATTTATTTAAATACTAACTATATAAAGCTTAGCTTATATATATGCCTAAGACCGGCGGTTGTGTAGCGGCTATAGCTATACTTAGTGGCAGAATAGCAGCAGGTAGTGGCAGGATATTATCGCCCAGATGAGATTGAGAGTTTTTCGTGGAATACACGACTGTCAATAATCTGAAGTGTGGATATAGTAAAGGTATGGAGCTTTGCTGCTTCGCCCTGCCGGCAAGCGAAAAGGTGAACTACGGAGCATTTGAGGGATTCATCCGTTTCTGGCTAGTCAGATTCACTCAAGCCAGGAAAGTATTCACTACAATAATCTTCTCATCTGGAGAAGACATAGGAGTAGGTAGGTCGAGGTAACATACGTTCTTAGGCCACTATTCCACATGAGGACATGAACAATGGAGTAGGCCCAAGGCAGATACGAAGCGATGAAGACGTATTTTAACTGAAACCACATCTAATTAAACGAATCTGCCGTAAAGAGGTTTCACGAATAAGGATGAAAGAAAGATCAGGTTCGATCATCAAAGCATGGCGTCCTCGTGGCAGTAGGCTAGGACCAAGTCTAAAGTTACACCCGTGCTCCAACTGTCAGCGTGTAAGCGCGCAGGAATGAAAATTTCAGGATCGGCGTAACGCCTGTCCACTGCATTCTGATGGGTTTCACCAATACGCTAAACTTCTGAAAACGTGACTGTCATCCATCGGATTCCCACCTGGGCTCTTGGCGTGGAGATAGCTATACCTTAATCAGACTCAAACCCCTGCGTTAAGAAGCGTGCCCACATCTCAACATGCGGACTGCTCCGTCAAACCCGCACGAGGGGCATCAAAGGGATATCGAGCGGAGAAGTCTTAAGAATTGCCAGGGAAACATATTGAGTATTGAGGTAATAGCCAGTAGTCCAGCTTGATTATTGTCTTCACCTTTTGCTTTCGCTCTTGATCATACACTCTTCAGTGTCGTCGCTTTTTATACCAGCCTGCCTGCATCTTACTCGCTCATTTGAGAACCGACTTGAGCCAATCCTCCTCTACCTTAGCAACATGAAGTTCGCGAATATCTTGGCAGTTGCCGGTGCAGCTGGTGCCTACACCGTCACCATCGTTGACAAATTCATGTACAAGAATATCGATCCTGTGGTTATACCCGGCCAGTATGCTAGCCACATGCACACATTTTTCGGTTCTGATGCTGTGACATTGAACACAACCACCTCCAAAGAGTTGCAAGCGGGCTGTGCCACAGCGGTCAACCCCAACGACTACTCGTCTTACTGTAAGTCAAGCTCTGTCAAAGAGATAATCTCTATCAAGATAGGAAAGTCTGCTTGTTAATCCGAAATTAGGGGTTCCTACCCTTTTTTACAAAAACGAAACCGCCACTGCCCCAGTTCCCATCAGTCGATTCAGTGCCTACTACGTTGCAATCGAAAAGGCAGAAGTCGCCATTCCACAAGACTACAAGGCTGTCGTCGGCAACGCCTCCGCAAAGTCCGAAGCTGATACCGAGCCTCTAGCGGGCATCCAATGGTTCTGCGAGGGTGGCCCCAGCGCAGGGAAGGACGTCAATGGTTTTCCGTCCAAGACCTGCAACACCCATCTGCAGACGATCCTCCTGTTCCACGACTGTGTCAACCAAGAGACACTCGAATCCACATACTCTGGAACCCAACACTGGACCGCCACCAGCAAGCCTGCCAACCGCTGCCCTCTTGATATGAAGAGGATGCCCCAACTGCGCTTCAGCATCCGCTATGATCTTCGCAAGGCTTTGCCTGACGGCTGGGAGGGAACCGCCCCTCTGGAACTGGCTTGCGGCCCCGCCTATTGCACCCACGGCGACTTCATCAATGGATGGCTTCCTGAAGCTGCCGAGAACATGTTACTTGCAAATTCAAAGAGGGATTTTGCCGGTGTAGATGGTCCTGCAGGCAAATACAGTGCTGGATCTGTCTGCGGTGCTCAGAACGCCACGGACGCTGATCCGGAGAACGGCACTTCCGACTATCTGACCAGCAAGCAGATTCTCCAGAGGCTTATAGACCAGAAGGCTTGATCAAGTGGATTTTGTTGTATTTGTTCGGCTTGGTCAAGTTTTATTGTGTACGCTTGATAGCCGACTTTTCCTCATCAAACCTACGGTCGTCCAAGACGACGAGAGGGAAGGTGGTTTTTGCCTCTAAATCTGCGAAGACCCCTTACATCTAACCAAAGTCGTCTTATAGACTATTAGATTGATTCCTGGGCCTCGTAAACTGATAGTGGCCTTAGTTGTGTATCCTTTTTCACTGCTCTTGTATTACTACTACAACATTACTTACCTCACTTAAATCAATAATAATTGGGCCCATCCCCATTCCATGCCCGAACACAGCTTTTGCGAAGATGCTGCATAATGTATCACCTATGCAAACCTATGATTGAACTCAAAACGCAGATCCTTATGCGAACTGTAGCGGTCAAGTGTCTTGGAATTGGAAGGCCGGATTTGCCTTGGGTGCGTTGAGTGAAGGGGTGGTCTTATATCCACTGTGTTTGTTGTGTACAGCCATTCAGTACATAGTTTGTAGATCAGTTATCTGGTACAGTATGGCTCACCAAGCTTTACAGCGTTAGGCACCCGATAGACCACGACCTACGTCCTAGGGTGCTGGACCTATGCGGCGGCTTCACCACAATCAACCGAAAAATGCGTAAACGAACCTTGTCATCGGAAGGAAAAGGCACGATTTCATTCCGAGAGTCTCTACCTCAAGTGTTTATGCAAGTTTGCCCTACACGGTTTAGTGAGGACAGTACTTGATTTCTGGGAGAATCATAAATTACATGGAATAGTTTGTCTACCTCAATCGGCCGAGTCGCTTCACTTGAAACCCTACGGGTGTCACTCATTCGGAAACTCTCACCTTAAGCCCGATAAACTGAGCCTATTCGAGGTCAAGTGTCTAGATTGAGTAATAATTACCCGGGAAGAGAGACAGCGGTCAACGGTGGAGAGCGGCGGAGAACGGTCGCCAGGGTCGATCCCTCCAAGCAAGGGCTGCTGAGCTGCTAAACCCTGCTGCGCATTAGTTGTCTTTTCCTTTCTTGTCTTTTTTTTTCTTATCTCTAAATGAGCAAACCCACACTTGATCAGAGTTACCTTCAATTATTCTCATGTCTATGGGAATCTTCGCCTTGAGAAATATTCAAAGGATTGTTTCTCAAAAAGGTGAGCATAAGTTGAGCAGGGGGCCATGGGGTCGGGCCCTGATCAGATGCGCTGTTGATCTATGGTATCGGGTATCGTCCTTGTTTTAGCTAGGTACGTCGTTACGACAGCACTGATGAGCGAGGTATTAGCCATCTTCGGCCTTAGTGCTAGATTGGCGACGTACTAAAGTGCTCAACTGTTAATCCAAAGCAGAGAAAGATATTTCCCAGTAACCAGATGGGGCCAAAAGGGCGCAACACGTGCATGTGGAGCCAAGTATTTTCTTGCTGGCATAGAACTCGAAAATGGATTTTGAGTCAAACATATCTTCTTTCATTAACAGTGCCTCAACTTTGTCTACGCACCACCACTGCAATAGAGGAGACTGGCCTTCTTCAACAGCTCCGTTAACAAAAGCCCAGCCAACTCGAGGCAAAGAAGTGGTGCATTGAATATTCGCCTTTACGTGCAATTGACAGGACCTGCACGGAAGATGTCGCAAACGGCTATAAAAACATCGTCCATACAGTTGAGAAACATTCACGGCCCTATAGCATCTTCACCATCTACAGACTTTCACGACGACGAAGAGAGATCAAGGTCAAGAGAGAGATCCTGCTATGTTGAACGTGATGCCGCAAGTCTCAACGAATTGACCTTTCCTGAGGGCGGCTGGCAGGCGTGGCTGGTGGTCTTTGGATCATTTTGTGCAATGCTTTCGGTTTTCGGCCTCATCAACTCGGCTGCCGTCTTTGAGTCATACTTCTCTGAAAACCAACTCGCTGATCATTCTTCATCCGAAATTGGATGGATATTCAGCCTGTACCTTTTTATTGTCTTCTTTATTGGCATTCAAGTTGGTCCCCTATTTGACCAGTATGGTCCCCGCGGCCTCGTTGTCGCTGGTGGCCTTTGCATGTCTGCAAGCCTTCTCTTATTGAGCTTATGCAAAGGTTTGCCCCTTCTCACGGCTAAACTCGTCATTTTTCCTAACGGGTGTCATACAGAGTACTATCAAATCCTTCTGGCGTACTCGATTCTAGGTGGCTTGGGTGGTGCTCTGCTAAACTCACCCTCTTATGGCGCTATTGCTCACTTCTTTGACTCGCGCCGAGGCTTTGCCACGGGCATAGCAGCCACAGCTGGTTCGATAGGTGGAATAGTGTATCCCATCTTGCTTCAGAACCTGTTTCCGACTCTGGGGTTTGGTCCGACAGCACGGGTTCTTGGCTTCATTCTCCTAGGACTCACAGTACCCGCAACTCTCTTTATTCGTTCTCGGCTGCCAAAGAAGGAAGGACCCGGATCCATCTGGCCTGACTTCACCGTCTTCAAAAATCTCAAGTTTACCCTATCGGCAGTCGGGATCTTCTTCATGGAATGGGGTCTCTTCGTTCCCATAACCTACATTATCTCCTATGCCGCGACTCTGCCCGGCAGCAACGTTCATTCGTATACAATTCTCTCCATCCTCAACGCAACATCAGCAGTGGGGAGGTTTTTGCCGGGCTTAGCTGCAGACAAGTACGGAAGATTTAACGTCATTCTCATCACCATCGCCCTGTGCTTCATCACAGTTCTCGGTCTTTGGCTGCCCTCGGGCAACTCTCAACCAATGCTCTTAGCTTTTGTGGCTATATTCGGTTTCGCAAGCGGAAGTAACCTGGGCCTGGTCCCGGTCTGTCTAGGCCAATTATGTGACGCGAGGGAATATGGGCGGTATTTGTCTACGGCGATGATGATGGCCAGCTTCGGCACTCTGAGCAGTTTGCCAATTGCTGGTGCCATCCTCGAGGCAAAGGAAGGAGGTCAAAATTGGAAGGGCCTGATCTTGTTTTCCGGTGTCTCTTACTTTCTTGCTTTCATTTGCTACGCCGCGGTCAGGGTGTTTGCCGTGGGGTGGAAAATCTCAGCAAGGTTTTAAGAGAGCAGTCAACATTAATGGCAATATCCTGAAGTTCAAACAAGAGCTGTATTTCTGAGACTGCATGACATTGCTACTTCCTATACCATAGACATTTCTCCAATAAGCTCAATTGTCTACTTCTCAGCTTTAGTATGTGCAGCTATTCCTATCGGTCTTTACTCCTATTGTCCCGGGTTTGGTAGGATCTGATCACTGCCAGTGATCTGTCTCCATGTATTCTCTACGCAAGATGGGTCAGTGATCCATGTTGTGCTTGAGGTACATGATCATGGCAAATTCGGGCCGAAGCGCCGCGGAAAAGCCGCTGTCAGGGCTGTCAGGGCTGTCAAGTCTGCTTATCGAGTACAAGACCCCCAGAAGCTGGACCCCATCGTGGCTCTTGTCTCAGTTCAACATGTAGTTACTAAGTCGACCCACCCCCTTTTGGCCACCCCCCCCTTTTGGCCACCCCATTTCTCTATCCCAGCTACCGCATTAAAACCCTACTTACGATTTTTAAACTACCATAATAATTACAAAAATCGTCTAAATACAATTCTTTTTTATATACTTATTTATTAATATATAATAATCTTTTATATTAAAAATAAAGTTATTTAGGCTCTTAAGGCTATTAAAAGAGGTTTTTTAGTTAATCGGGCCTCGATTAAGTTTAGAGTTCTAAGGTTAACTTTTTATAATTATAAGAGAGGTTACTAAACGAGGGTAATAGTATTCGTAGACCTCTAGAGGCTTCCTCTATAGTAAAAAAACTAACTAGCTTAGTAAGTTCGTATTTAGTATAATCTAAGTATTATATTAACTTACGAATAGCTTAGAAAATTTACTAAGCGAGTTCTAAGATCTTAGGGGGATATAAATCCTCTTAAAAAGAGATAAATAAACGCTTTTTTAAAGAGGAACTTATTAATTAAGGTCTAAAGAAGTCGTATTATTAATTCAAAATATTTAAATAGAGCTATTACTAATATAATTAAGTTATAGTTTAGATTACTTAATATACTAGAGATTAGCGATATTAAATAAGCTAATAAGTATAATATAAATAAGACTAATATTCTAGAGGGTAAGGGATTTAATAGCCTAGTTTTAAGTATAATAAAGACTATAGTAGTACGAAAAAAGAGCCTAGTTTGCGTACTTAGGTATTTATAATTAAGTATATTTTTACTAATAGTTAAGTTATTAAACTACTAGTTATATATAAGGGAAAGTCGGTATAGTAGTAGTAGTTTCCCCTTAAACTTAACCCTTATGCTAGTTAGGAGTTTATAGTAATAGATAATAGCTAGATAATTAATAAGATTACCCTTAAGTAGTTAAAAATAGTATTCTTATTATAAACTAAGACCCCCCCCCTTAGGGGGCTTAGTATACTTAATAAGCCTTAACTATTAATTTTAAATAACTATAGGAGTTATATAATAATAGAATTTATATAGGAATACTATAGAAATAACGTCTATTTATTATTTTTATTATTATATACTTTTTATATCCTCTAGCCGTTAGATATAGCTATTTTTAAACTTATTAAGTCTAAGTATAAGAAGGAGCTTAGTAAGGAGGATATAGTAAATAATTCTACTATTATTAAAAAGCGGTACTTTTTAAGTTATTATTAAAAAGCTCGTTTAGCTAGTCTAACGTTATTAAATATACGAAGTAGGTAGAAAGTAATTAGACTATATCCCCCTGATATAGCTAGACTACTTATTAATTTAATAGTCCTACTTAACTTAGTTATACTAACTAAAAAGATTATAAATACTAAATAAGTAACTAGTAATACTAGAAAAGCTATTAACTAGGTATTAGTAGCGTTTATTATTAACTAGTTAACTCTTAAGAAGGCTAGCGAGCTCTATAATTAATTAAAGTTATTTATAAAGCTTAGTCTAAACTATAATACTTAACGACTATTATTTAAAAAAATAAAAAAAGTATTTAGTAAATAGGCCTACTATTTAGCAGTATCTTAGCACTATATTCGAGTTTTAAAAACTAAAGTTAACTAATTAAGGCTATAAAAAAAGAAGAGTATATTAATAAACTTAAATACTAGGTTTACGAATATTTAAAATATATAGAGAGCTTAGGAGGACTTTAGTAACTGTCTAGTTAGTCCTAGTTAACTTATAAGGGTCGAATTACCTAAGGAGAATAATAACTATATTATTATAGTAGTAGAAGATAGTTAATTAATTAAGTGTAGTTAGTGGTAATGTTTTGATACTATGTTTTAATAGGGTGGCCAAAAGGGGGGGGTGGCCAAAAGGGGGTGGGTCGACTTACATTACTATCGCTAGTGAGTTCTCACTGAGTCATAATATAGCAGAAAAGGTTTAATGGCTCTACGGTGTAACGCGCGGGGAAGGTCCATTTAGCCGACTCTAAGCTTGACTAAGTGCAGCATATCTGAGCGGTGACAGGATTATGAGGAAGGCAAATTTCGCCTTATTTTCTTGGGCGAGCTGGTAGTGCTACTGCCCTGGTACTTTCTTGATGCGCCGATTATCATGTCAGCCGCAAATCTCGGCGAAATGACTCAACATCAAGCAGTATCTACTCAACGTCCGACTCAATGTTTCTCATAGACCCCGTGCTGAAGACTTGGAGAGTGATCTGTGAGGACAAGGAAGCAGGGCTTTTGTCACGAGTTATGGCACGTAGCAATGGGCATACGGAGTGTGGTAAAAGTGGCTTAATATATTAAAGTAGAAATAGATAAAAGGAAAAAGTCTATATATACGATATTTAGAATAGATACGTGATTTAGTACGTAATAAGTACTTCGTAAGATACGGTTACTATTTTTATTACGTAATATACTCCCTAATTACTACCGCTAGGGAGCTATTATACTTAAAATAAAACCTCTAAATACCCTTATAAAGGCCTAATTTAGTTAAATATAAATAAAGGAAAAAATAAATATAAGGGATACGCGTTTTTTAAACTACGTTTATTATAAATATATCCTTTTATTTAAAATAAATAGAATCCTAACCCAGAATAGTATATATTTTACTACTTTTAGTATATAAATTACTAAGGGCAAGGCTACTTAGCTACCTTATATATATTTAAATTCTCGTGGTATTACCTAGCTATTATTTTTCTTCCTTTTTTTAACTTTTTTATAATTATTATAAGTACCCCTATTTACTACGCGCGCGCACTTATATTATTAAATTGTTTACTAATTTTATTTTAAATATAAATATTTAATATATTTAGAAGTAATAATAAGTTTTATATAATTTTTATAATACTTTTTATATACGTATTATATAGTTTATTAAGAGTTTAAATAAGTAATAATATTAACGAGCCTTTTTAAGTTATTACCCCCCCTTATAACCTCTTATTTACTTATTAAGGCCCGGTTACTAAGCTCTTTCTTTTTAACTAAGAGGATATTAAAGCTATTAATAAAGATATTAAGAACTTTATTAAGTTCGAAGCTCTTACTAGTAATTATAATAAGGGTAATAATAAAGTAAATAATAATAATAAGAGTTTTAAAAAGCTTTTATTTATCTCCCCCTTAGAGTCTAAGGGTAAGGATAAGAATATTTTAAATATTAAGCCTTTTAAAAAGGGTATATTATATATTATTATTTTAAGAGTTCGTTTTTAATAATATTTTAAAGTTTAAAAAACGTAAAGCTAGTTTTTTTTAAAAAGGTAATAAGAAATAAAAAAAAACGCTAAGAGGTTAAGGTACCCCCCGTAGTAAGTATAGTTTTTTTTACTATTTTAAACTTAATTAACGTATACTTAGTTTTTAAAAAGCTTAAGAGAGTAGTTTTTAAAGAACGGGAGGTATAATATATACCCTATTTTTAAGTAGCCCTCTAGTATACTAACCCTAAGGATAGTAATTATTATTTTATAAAAAGTAGTAGCTAGTATATATACTATTTTAACGGCCGTTTAGCTAAGGGGTATATTAATATACTAGTTATTATATAACTAATAACCTAGGCTTTTACTAAGGCTATTATAAATAGCGCTCCTTTTATTATAAATATATTATTTTTTTTTATTATTAAGAAGCGTACTCTTAATTATAGTTTTAATAAGAAATTAATAAGCTCTATACTATTATTTATTATATAGAGAATAATAAGAAAATATATAAGAACTATATTAGGTTTTATATAAAGGATTTCCTTTTTATATACCCCCTACCCCCTTCCCTAAGTATATTTATATTATTAATTATATTTATTATAATTATTTATAACTAGCCTCTTATTACGCTACCTACTCCTATACCCTAAGTTATTAACTTAACGGTTATTTTACCCTCTACTACTCTTAGTTTTATAAATTTTAAAGTATATAAAGTATAGTTCTTAGTACGTATACCTACCCTCTTCGCTAATAATACTATAATTTTAGTAATTATATACTTTATAAACTAAGAGTTTAAATAATAAGCGTAAACTTAGGTTTTATTTTTATATATATATACCCTATAGGGTAAGGTTATTTTAGGAGTTTAGGCCTTTAGGCTAAGAAAAGTTTTATTTTATTTATTTTAAGCCTCTAGGCCGCACTCTAAGTTCCGTTTATTATTTATTTTTAAGTATTAAGTTTTTTTTAAATATAGCTTAAATTAATTATTTTTAATTATTTTAACTATTTATAATAACTTCTTACGTATTATAAAAGTTAAGAAGTATATAGAAATATTTAAACTTAGCTTATAAAAGGTTTTTAATAAGTTTATTTATTAGTATATTTTTTATTAATATATAAGTAATTTTAAAGCTACTTCTAGTATACTCTTATCTTAGCTATATATTTTATATATTAATATAATAAAGTTAAGTAGCTATTCTTTTCCCTTCCCCTATAATAAGTTAAATTATTTACTAATTATTATAATTAACTAACTATACTTCTCTTAAGTTAAGGGTAATATTTTTAAAAAGGCGCTTTAGAGCTATAGTCTCTTTTATAGTTTTTTTAAAATAAAGAAGCTTAGCTTTAGTAATTAACGTCGTAACTATTACCTAGCGTATTAACTTTTATTAAATTAGGCTATTAAAAAGGAATATTATATATCCCTAAAATAATCGTTATATTACTTTATTATTTACGAAGCTAGTATCTCTAGCTAAAAGTAATAATTATATACTTAGTATACTACTATAGTAGAGCGTAAAATATCTTATTACGTAGAGATATTAAATATAATAGTTAATTACTTTAATATAAGTTACGCTTAGGTTAGTTAAGAACTATAATAATTATAAATAAGTAAAAGCAATATTTAGCCTAATTATTATAGCTATATAAAGTATACTTCTAACCTTCTCTTAGTAGCTCTTTATTTCCTCCTTTATTACCTACCCCTTATTTAGTTTAAACTCGTCCTAAGGAAGAGGGGTAGCTAAATATAATAAATTTATAAAGTTAAAGCGCTTAGTAATTCGCTTAATATATACGTTATAAATAAGGTAAATTTTATAAGTAGTACGGTTTTATAAAATCCGTATTCTAAGGAAGTAATTAATTAGTCCATTCTTTTTAAAATTAATATATTCTTTTATATTATTAATAATCCCCTAAGCCGCCTCTTAATTATTTTAATAATATAAAATAATAAAGTTATTAACGTAGAATATTAGTATTATTTTTTTATTTATAGTTTAGTAAATATAGATCTCTTTGTAGCTATATATTATATTTATATTACGAAGTATAGAGGTAAAAGTTTAAAACTAGAGAATTAGTAAGTCTTAGAGGCTATATAGAGCGTATTAGAGTTTATTTACTTTGTTAGTAACCTTATATCCCTTTAGGAGTTTAATAATTACTAGTTTCTCGCTTTTAAAAAGTATATTAAGGAATATATTAATAGTATTATATTAGTTAGCCTTAAGGTTAAATTGGGTAGTTATTATTATTATAAGCCTAAAGGCCTTTATAATAAGTATTAAAGCGTACGTAACTTATAAGAAGTTAAGTAATTATATATCCCCCCTTATATATATATATACTTTTACCTCGTAAACCTCGTTATTAATATCGTATTTATAAGTATATACCTATTTTAATAAAAATAGGATCCCTTGTTTAGGATTATAGTTAATTTCTTTTTATATATTAATATCCCTTAGCTTTTTTATTTCTATATTTATAATATCCCTAAGTAACTTTTATAGTTACTATAGGAGATATTTAATATTACTAAACTTCTTTAATAAGTTTTAGAAATTAACTTTAATAAGTTGTAGTTTTTAAACTCCTCTGGAGCGCTCTAAATAGGTCTTATAAACTACTCTTTTTATTATTTAATAAAGTATTATATATCCTATATTACTTTCCTCTATAGCTTTTTATTAATTAGGTATAAAAGTAGAAAAAAAGTAGTCCTAGTAGTAATTATAGTAATTACTATTTTTTATATTTAAATATAAGAGCGTTACGAAGATATTATTATTAAAGTATTATAGAGGTTTATAAGCCTAGTTTAAACGTTTAGGACTTAATAGAGCTTTATTTAGTACTTAATAAGGTAGTTCTTATAAGCTCTGTTTTTATATAGTAATAAAGGTTTATTATAAGGGTTCTTTATTAATATTAATTTTAGCGTTAGGAATTACTTCTTTATAATTAGTACCTCGTTTACTATATACTCTAGCATTTTATTAAGAGTTATTAAGAATTAAAGGCTTAAGAACTTTTATAATATATATAAGCGCTCGTAAAGAGGACTATAAACTACGTAGAGCTATTTATAACTTAGTTATTATATCCCCTTTTTTACCCTTACCCCTAAGCTTATATAAGGGGGTTATTTTAGAGGTTAATAATAATAATAAGACTATATTAGCCTCGTTAACCTTATTAACTATACTTTAGAATACGTTTATTAATTACTTAGCGTTTTAAATAGTTAAAAATTTAATAATAATACTATTTTTAACTATAAGGTTATCCTAAGTATTAGTATTTTTAAAGTCTAGATCTACTTTCCTAAGTATTTAAACTAACTTATTATTAGTATTAAAGAGTTCTTATATCTCTTAAATTACTAGATTTACTTACTCGCTTATAATAACTTATTCCTCGTATACGGGATTATAAAAAACTTTTTTATTAAACTTAATATTTTTTATAATAAATACCCGCTTAAGCGCAGATACCTAGACCTTATATAAGTTATATATTTTTAATATATATTTAACTAAGTATCCTATATACCCACGGGGAAGTACTTTAAACTCTTTTTAATATATACCCCTTTTATAATCCTTATAAAAAGGGTATACTTAGTAACTATATATATAAAAACTACCGAGGTACGGGGTTACTAATTTAGAATCCCGTACTTAGTAACCCGTTTATTACTAGCGTTAAAACTACTTTTATTAATTAATTTTTATTTTAATAAGTAAATCTCCTTTATTAGCCTCTCGTGGGGTAATATTATAAATAAAAATTACTATTAATACTATTTTATTTTATAAATTCGTAGGGAGGTTCGTAAAAAGGCGCATTTTACGAGCTTTAGTAATTATAAGTTAACTTACTCTTTTTACGTTATTTATGGGTTCTTTTATATATAGAAGTAGAAGTTCTATTCTAATTCCTAACTCGCTATACTACGTTTTATATATATATTTAACGTTTATAATTAAGAGGGCGGTCTTATTATTATTTTTAAAAAAGTAAATTAAAGTCCCTTTTTAATAATAAATCGCTACCTCGAGGCTCTATAGTATAAAAAGTACTTCCTCCTCTATTTTAGTTTTTAAAAAAAAAACCCTAAGCTACTTATTATATTTATTAAAAACTATAAGTATATATTATTATTTACTAAGAAATAGTTCGAAGTAGAAGAGATCTTAGTATATATAGTATTATAGTTATAAGGCTCTTTTTAAAAGTAGTCCTTTTAAAACTATTATTTTAGTATTAAATAATATATATATTTTATACTTAACTTATAATAGAGGTTTAATACGTATACTTTAAGTTTTATATAGTAATTAATAAAGAGTATTAAGTCTAAGATAACTTATTTTAAAGTACTAGAGGAGCGCGCTATTAAACCTTTTATAAGTACGTTAATATAAGTAATAGAATTTTCTATAACTAATTAATAATATAATATTAGCTAGGCTTTATAAAATATGCTTAAGGTTTATAAAAAAAGGATAGGATTAAAGGAGCTTATATTTAAAGAAGATTAAGTTATTTTTTTAAATAAGCTACTTTTTAATAGTATTTTTATAAAGCGTTTTTTATTATTAAGTATAATTTAGACTATAATACTAGAGTACGCTTCTATTTAATAAAGTTTTTAAGACTATATTAATATAAAATCCCTTAATATAAGCGACGTTCTAGAGCTTTAAATTATAAGTTCTTTTCCCCTTAAGTCCGTTTAAAACGCCCTTTATAATATAAATACTACGTATAATAATAAGTAGTATAGTAGTTCTTAATTTAATATAATTATTATTACTTAATAATACGTAACTCTTAAGTTTAAATAGGCTCTTATTATTAACTAAATATATTATTTTATAGCTATTTATTACTATATTTTAAAAAAGGGGGTAAGTACTATTTATAAGGGTACTAAAAATTACGTTTATCTCTAAGTCCTAACTCTTTATAAATATAGTAACTACGTAGCCCTCGTTTTAGTTTATTAATAAGCTCGCTATAAGTTAGTTAGAGGATCTTTTTAGAAATTTAGGTTTTTTAAAGGTTCTATTGTTCCTTAATTAACTAGCTTTTTTAAGCTTATTATAGAATAATTTCTACTTACTTAATTTAATAATAATAAGGACTTCCTCTATATAGCTTTTTAATATTTATATTAATAACTTACTAGCGTTTTAGTTTATAAATACTTATTTTAGTTTTTAATATACTAAAGGGTACTATAAGTATATATAATTATAAGGGTATATAATATTACCCTTATTATTAATATCGTTAATTAAGTTAGAGCGTTTAATAAAAATAGAGTAAGCCCCTCTTTAACTTAAAGGCTATTTAATATATACGTCTTAGGTTATTAAGCTAAATATATATATAATCTCCTCGAGAGTTCTAATATATATTCCGAAGGCTATTAATTTACTAAAGGTCTTATATATACGTTACTCCTATATAAAGTTAAATTTAAACTTAATTATAATTAGGAAGTTAAGTATAGTAATCTCTTTACTAATTTCTAAAATATTATATATTTTAGCTTAGAAGTAAATAAATTATTACTCCTTATACTAGCGTTAGGGGTTAATTCCGGTCCTCGCTTTATTAAGGGCTTATTAATATTCCTCTTAAACCGTATTCTTAATTACTACTTTAGAGAGTATAAATTCCTATTTTAAATATTTAACGATTTATTATATACTAAACTTAGTACCGTCCTTAATAGCTTTTTAAAATACGTATTTATAAAAAGTAGCGTTAACTAATTTTATTAACTACTAGGTAAGGAGTTTAATATACGTATTAATAATATTACGTTCTTAAGCCTTAAGTTATTTATATTTAGCTTTAATTTTTTATTATTTTTAAATATTTTTAAGTATATAGATCCTCTTTATAAGTATAGTATAGGGATAAATTTATTTATATAAAGTAAGTAGCCTAGCTAGTTTTATAAAAAAAAACCTAGCTTAGTCCTATAAATTACTTAAGCTTAAGGAAGTTGAAGGGGTTATACTAAGAGTTATATTTAAAAACTATTAGTATAGGATTTCTTAGTTTTTTTAGTTATTTTTAAACGCTTTATAATATATTTAATAAGCTCGTAGTTCTTTTTTATTATAAGTTATAACTAATTATTCGAATTTAGAGGGTAAAATAAGCGCAATAAAAGGGTTAAGGAGTGCGTTAGAATTTAGAACGTTTAAGTTAATATACTTTTAGACCCCGACGCCCTTATTTATAATATAAAGTACGTTAAACTATTTAATTTAACTATTATAGCTAGTTAATTTAGCTTAGGCTAAAGTTAATACGAGTATATTTATTATTTTAAAAAGATTATAAGAATTATATTAATAAGTACGTTATTATAATATAGGGTTTTAACTAAGAGCTAGGTTTATAGCTATTATAAGTTATAATATATAGTAATAAGTATATAAAGTATAATAAAAGTAGCTTAATATATTAAAGTAGAAATAGATAAAAGGAAAAAGTCTATATATATAATATCTAAGATAGACACGTGATTTAGCACGTGACGGGCACTTCGTGAGATGCGGTTACTATCCTTGTTACGTGACAGCTTTTCTGCTGTGGAGGCACCATGGCATCTGGCTTGCGGGTGTTGTTGCCTAATCGAGCTAGTCCACTTAGTGAGTGAACGATCTCTTCCCAGAAGAAGACGAAACTGAATGACGATAAGCTACTGAGTGACTCGATTCGGACACTCCTGGTCCGTGATTCTTGGCATGGCTCCATCCAGATCATATACGCAGCTGAACGCTCAACGTCCTAGAGCATGTGGAGGAATCTGCTGCTAACTGTGGTCAATGTTAGATGTCGGTGCATCTGTATGGCTCTCCAAGCTACTGCCAACGAATTCCTGAGTCAGGCAAAGCGTGGCCATCGCTTTTCATCGTGTGAGGGATCCTTTGATTGGGTCAAATTCATAGCTGGTATAAGCTCTGAATGCATCGACGATGGGCTGCTCTGTGCCTTTCTGTTCATCTACCTACGGCTAGTCTAGTGGTCTGTGGTTCTGCAGTGCAAATGCCATTGGAAAGAAAAACCCTGCCGCTCACGGCCTGCTGTGGCGGCCTTATCCATATCTGCAGGATGGGAGGCAGGAGCATCATTTCGACTTTTATCTGCCCAGTCATAGCTGATCAGGAATTCTCCAACGTCATGAGCGATTTATTTAGACTTATTTCCTCACCTGTTCATGAGACGTGGTCGGATCTCGGCACAGGCACAGCCTCACCTAGCGTGCAATGAACACCGGCCGGAAACTCACACTTCTGACGGGGCAAGGCCCGACCTCCCGACAACGATCGCCATCATGAGTCTTCTTCGAGAACAACGGGGTCTAGTTGCATCCAAATGTGGCTATCAAAGAAAGCATCGCTACTCCTAATGGCCCGAAGTCAGAATATAGCCGTAACTGCCAGCGTCCCCAGATAGCCGCGGTGGGTAATAAGCCGTGGGGAGGCATTGGGAGGCGTGGGGCGGCAGAGGTTGCGACTGGTTGGACTTTCCCATCAACTCAATTTACAGTAAAAGTCATCTTGAGAAAAGAGTAAAGCTTCAGACGACAGAACGATGGGGGTTTTGTGTGAAACTGGAGATTCCTGCCCCCCACCGCATACCCGACCCCAGCATGAGAATAACGCCACGGCTGCTCCCGGTTGTGTGTAAGCCCGGCGAGTTTTGTCCTCTCGGGATATCCGGTCAGGTTCGGCCTCTCCCTGCAAAGAACGCGTGAGTATTATGACATGACGGATTGGCTCAACATAGTCAATGTCGGAGATATGAAACGACCCGACATGACAAGGCCCTCGGATTCCTTTCTGGGCGAAATGGCATATCAAGGCTAGTGAAATATGCAGTACAGAAAAACGTATGCGGAAACACATGGAGCGACCAGTTGATTCCTCATTGTAATGACTATGCTCATCTGAGTGGGCTCAGCCACGTCCCATTGGCCATGTTCATGGCATATGAAGCGTTTTCGGAGGTGCCCATTCGAACTAGAAACGTTGACGCTATGCTGCTGTAGGCAACTCCAGAATGCTTGATATCACCCAGACTTCAGACGAGAAGCTCTGGCACACAGTAAGTACGCTAGGAGCAGCATAAGCTATTCTTCATGTAAGGTAGCCAATGCAAGATAAGGTGGCTATGGATGGGGACCGTGGACTTTTGCCTGCCGGCCACTTGCATCTAGAACTTTAATGAGGCGAACCAGTACCCCGCGGGACTGACAGTTCCCCGCGCGACCTTGGCGAAGTCGTGAGGCACTGAGTTTTTGTTTGCGTCAGCTCGCCCAATTGGGGTTTGCAATAAACTTTCTACGCCCAGTCATATGTGGTTGGGGATTGCTGGTTGGAGAGGCTAGCACCCAGGCCGTCGGATAGGGCTGAGGACAATACGACCAAGTACGAAAGCGGGCAGAACAGGGCCAAGCCCGTTCTAGCTGGCATGGGCTTAGTCTGGAATCAGGCCACGATGGTAGTTGGTTGTGGCAAACGATGCAATCGAAAGAGTTTAACATTACCGAAGATTTACCAAGCTTCGCTAGTTTCGACTCCAGGAGACTACGAGCAAGGGTTTAGCCTGCTTTCAAACCACGAATTGGGTCGTAAGTAGAGTTCGCGCACCTGCACCCGAGTCAACGCATGCATATGTTCCTCGACACCTGAGTTGTGACCCTAGCGGGAGGTCTAATCTTGTCCAACATTCATTCGGATAACATCACGGCAAGTCAAAGTCAGGCCATTTGTGCACCGTTTGAGTTCCTAGCCCTGGTGAAGTAATCCGGCTGGCAGCGCTGATACCATTTCCCATGGCGATCATCGATGCAGGTTGCGATGGCGATGATAACAATGAACAAATCTGTCGTCAGTCACTCGCCTCAGTCACTAGTTCGGACATCATTCCGGACCAGAAAGCTGTCCAACGCAGCGGGGGGGAACAACGCCCAGACCCGGGAGTACATATGAAGTGATGATTTATACCAGAGTGAGAAAGAGAAAGAGGCGACGAAAAGAAGCAGGCCGCCGCAAAATAAAACACGAGTGGGTGATCATCTTGTGAATTCAGCAAGCTACTCTACTATAAGATGAACAGATATCAACCTAGTGAAGCGAAGCTCTTGATTGTATGACCTCAAGGTTTGAGAGGGAAATCCGAAGTTGATCCACAAGTCTCTCTCAGACCTGCGGGTAATGCTCACCATCTGGAATAGTCAAGGAAGCCTTCTTCGGATAAACGAATCTTCTGAAACAGATCATCACAACTCTTTCTCCAATGGAACTCCGTGGCTGTCGCACTGAGCTTTTAGATAGGAACACGAAGTGAACGATGCGGCGGGTGGGGCCGACTCCAAAGAGGGGGAACGGAGGCCTTGACCTCCAGACATGTGTCTCTCTCGATATGCACCCAAGCTACTACTATCCAAGGAATAGGAACGGGCCTAGAAACAATGGGGACCTGAGCTGAAAGGTAGGGAGGGGAGGGGGGTCAAGCCATCAAAGTTCGGCTAGAAGTCCAGCAGAATCCATTCCACGAGGCGTCTGGATGATTGCGAGACTCAAGCATTGCCTGTTCAAGGTTTAGTAGCGTCCTCAAGAGACATGATATTTGTTACATGTAGGCCAAGAACCATGGCCGGCTAGATCTTTCAGGACTCATTGGACAGGGATCGGGCTACCAGCCTACCTTACCTTGGATGGTCCTCGCGGGACGATCTCCTGCATCTCGACTCGGAAATCACGGCCCGGGGTCTATCAGTGCTTTGAACTACGCACAGCTGTGATGAACATGAAGCGGGGATGGTTTACATATTCCAAGACCCCCACAACACACCTTGACCCCGACGATATAAGCTCTCTTGTGTCTCTTTCCTCTGCCATCCCATCCATCATATTCCATTCCAAGCTATTTCATGCGATGTCTTCGCCGACTTCAGTAAACACCACGGACGTTGGCGGGAGAGTATACAAACGTCGACCTGGCGCTTGCGAGACTTGCAAAGTACGAAAGCGAAAATGTGGGTTGGGATGCTCAAACAAATCTTCACAATGACAACCTGACAATTTTTAGGCGATGGTGGCAGGCCGAGCTGTGATAAGTGCCTCGTAAGTGTACTGGTGCCTCGATAGTACCACTGGATTCTCATGATCTGCAGTCATCCGCCTCCTTCTGCTTCTATGTCACACCGAAGAAGAGAGGAAGATCCAGCCAAAACAGTAGGGAGATCCAAACAGACTGCGTTGATTGCCATACAGCAACTAAGCACAACCTCTCAGGCTTGAACGCAACAACCAGACAGAGTGCTTCATTCGAAGACTTCAGCTATGCGTCACAGCAGTCCACATCACCCCCATCACCAACAGACCACTTACGCTACTTTGGGCCATCATCAACTCAGTCGTCACTCTCTGGAGTGAACAGACTCTTGGATCTTGGGCAATTCCCGACCGCTATGACAACTGAATCCCTCGAAGAACACTGGGGACCGTTGTCAAGTGGTCTATTGAACTCGCCTGAAGCTCTAGGAACACAAAGCACGGAGATCATCGCCAGTCCAGTCTCTTCGGCATTGGAGTATTGTTGGAGCACACAGCTTTTGTCCAATGGACATAGCGTTTCTGGTCCACAGGATTTTGACGGTCTGGTAACAGCCGGCTGGAATCTTTCAAATCTGCAGACAGCCAACGACGAGAGCACTGTCGACCATCCTGTTCGTGGTATGACTACGTTTCATGATTTTAGAACACCTGAGCTTAGCTGACAAGATGATGAGTAACATCTGCGTACTCAACAACCGATATGGTGAAGCTCCTCATAGGACGGGATCGGAGTTCTTGCAATTCTAAACAGTTCGGACAGAACCTCATGGATCTTGTAGACGAGTCTACCACCTGCTGTTACAGCCCGAAGCTTCCGGAGAACACTTATCAAAGAGTTCAGCCCAGCCTTGAAACACTAGTTGAGTTTCTTCATGGTACACTGCTATCAGTTCCAAGAGCAGTCTAGATAGATATGGAGATAGGGGCTAACTTTGACCCTTAGCTTTCACCGCATCTGAACCATATCTGTGAGTCATTCGAAATTATAGCATACGATTCTGACAGATCGATTGTTCTCTAACAATCTCTCGTAGTGGGTCGAGATACATAGGAGAGACTGAGATTTCACGACTCTTCGAAGATGTGGTTATGAAGGGGATGTCGGACCATGTCAATAGTTCGATCGTGTACGCGGCCCTTTCTATCGGTTGTTTGACCTCGATGAGGCGATCCGGAGTGTCACAAGAGACAGAATCGCACATGAGATGCTTATATAGCAACGCAATGGTGCACATCGAGAAAATACACATGTGCCCTTCAACAGCTCTGAGCTTCAAGGTACCTCTACACACCGCACTACTTGAGTACAGCGAGCCATTCTGACTGAACTATTTAGGCGCTTATTACACTTGTAAGTATAGGAGTCGATTTGAAAGTCTTCTAAACACTAGTATGTGAAATTCTCATTTATAGCTGACACCATTCGCAAAGCTTGTTGCCTCAGCCTTGTGGAAACCAGCGGACACGGATTGGTTGCTAGGAGTTGCAGTCTCCTGCGCCCAATCCCTTAAACTAAACAATCTAGCATGCTTGAAGACAGTTTGTCAAACGACCGAAGAGGTCGAATCATTAAAGCACGCGTTCTGGCTGCTGTACACTATCGAAAAGCCGTATCGATTGCGAAACGGACAAGCTTCGGTAAGCCTGCCGACTCTATGCATTAGCCATATCAGTCATACACTAACCTATATACTCTTGCCTAGGCTTTGAATGATGCCTACATCGACCACGAGCCGATGTCTTCCGGGATCGAAGCCAGAAAGCCGTTGATGCAAACCTTTGGGGTTCATTACCGTCTAGCTCAATGTTGTGCCAGGATAGCAAGCGACTTTGACAGTCAGGAAGCTCTTTCACAGTCTATGGTCTTCACATCAGAGAATCTAGACAACTGGTTGGAACAGCTTCAACAGTTGAAAGTTGACGTCTTCACGACACGGCATCAGCCCGCATCAGCCATGACGTGGGATCCGAGAATCGCCTCACCGAATAGTCCGTGTATGACACCTTCAGAGGGGGATATCTCAGCAAGCCTACTCTACTTCGAGCTAGTGTTGTGCGTCTGTGGACGTTTTTCAGCTAGTTCTTTGGGTGACTCAAGCACTGATAAGATTGAACAAAGGGTTCTTGAGTCTGCTATTGATATCTTGAAATTACTCGTCGAGGTCGATCTTACCAAGGCGGGTACAGATCAGTATGTCTCCGTCGCTTTGTCTTCTTCGCTCTTAGCACTAACCTAACACTCTTCCAGGAATTTGGTGCGCATTGCCGTCAGTTCGTTCTGCCTCGTTGCGACTTTCATCTCAAGGGCGAATGAGCGGGCCACGATCTTCAGATATCTGGTTTCAACGCTCGGTTTCTTCGCTCGGATGACAATCAATTCACCACTCATGACTCTGGGGAAATTCAGCTCCGTGGTGGACTCAGTGCAAAAGGTACTCAAGAATGATGGTTGAAAAGCTATTAACTAAGGTAGTTTCTGATTTACAATTTCAATACCCTTCAATAGATTAAGCTTCAGGTTATCTGGCGAGTTTGCCTTGGTATGGTATGTCTTTTTATGCCCTTTCTCGTCTTTCTGATGGGCAGGTGTTGAAATTCCGATGGCCTTCAGTCACCTAGTTGTAATAAAGATTTATGGACGATTGATTTTTACATGCTTTCATTTGAATAGCATATCAGAATGCTGGTACATTTCGAATATCAGCAGTCCTCCCATCCGATACTTGCTCTACGACTCTGTAGGATTCTGTTGTCTCTAGTGAACCAGCCACTCGTTGATCTTGCTCTCTTCCAGTCGGCATTGGTGGGCAAAAATGTAGTGGCATCACAGTACCTACTTGAGGCAAGTCTAAGCGCCTGGATGAGGTTAGCCATGCCTCCACTCGTCTCAACGAGTTCCTCTGCGGGGTAAACGGAGCACGCCCCGTGGAGAAGCCATACATGGCGTTACAGACTGCGTGGACCTGTCTTTCGCCAGTTCGTCTCATTCGACATAGCTCAGGGTCCGATCGTCGGCCTCGTGAGCGTGTACAAGCCGATCCATACTCTCACCCCTCGCCAAAGTTCTCGATGTGCTACTTACCCCTACTCAATTGCCCCAAGATTAACATCATTCAGATCACAGAATCGTCTCCCGTAGCACCCTCATAACACCGTGGTACATTACTTCAAAGGATTGCCTTCGTGAACTGCGAACGCCGGCAATCAAGTTTCTATCGATTAGCAGCTGGTCTTTCCATACTTCCAACATATTCGGCGAGATGACGGACCCCACCAAGAAATCAATCGCACCTTATAGCGTGGTCGGAAAGACGGCCATTATCACAGGGGCTGGCTCAGGTATCAACCAAGCGGACCTGTCACCACCGCATTAGAAAATATTTAGTAATTTCATTAATCCTAGGTATCAACTTTTCCTTTGCTGAGCTGCTCCTTCAGCGTGGTTGCAATGTCGTCATTGCTGACCTGGCTCTTCGGCCGGAGGCGGAGCAGCTCGTTTCGAGCTACCAAGACAAGTCGAACGCCAGGCCACGCGCAGTCTTCGTCAAGACCGATGTGACATCATGGCCGGCACTATCCAACATGTTCAAGGTCGCCATGGAGGAATTTGGGAGCTTCGATATCTTCTGTCCCGGAGCGGGTGTCTATGAGCCGCACTGGTCCAACTTCTGGCACCCTCCTGGGTCATCCGAGAGCAAGGACAGTGTAGAAGGCGGGAAATATGCTCTGCTTGATATCAACATCACCCATCCCATCCGTTCTACGCAGCTGGCCATCTCGTACTGGCTTCATCCCAAGGAGGCCACGAACGCCGCCTTGCCACCTTCTATCGAAGCTTCGCCCGAAAACCCAAAGCGCATAGTTCACATTTCATCAGTGGCTGGACAGGTTGCAAACATCAATGCTCCTCTCTACGCAGCTTCCAAATTCGCTATTACTGGGTTCGTCCGCAGTCTCGCTCGCTTGGAAGAGACAAATGGGGTCCGCGTTAACGCTGTTGCACCGGGTGTCGTACGGACGCCGCTCTGGACTGAGCATCCGGAGAAGCTGGTCAATCTGGACGAAGCGCAGGATGGTTGGGTCACCCCGCGAGAGGTTGCTGAGGCAATGCTACGATGCGTCGAGGAGGAAGCTCTTGTCGGAGGATCAATTTTGGAAGTTGGCAAAGACAACACGCGCTTGGTCGAAGCTTTCAACGCGCCGGGTCCAGACCCCGACCCAAAGAGGGGCCTTGTTGCCAGAAACGGGTCAAAGGGAACGGACATGGTCTTTTCTTGGTTGAGGGATGCCACCAAATGGGCTGTTGGCAGAGATTGATATTATTACATGAGGCGTTGAATTTGCATGTATGTAGGTCGAAAACGCACTCTATGGTCGTAATGTACGTCCTGCATATCCCGGAGTGCCTGTGCTTAATGGCGCCGAGCGACGAATGTGGCTTGGACACTTGACTACGTGTAAGTTCTCAGGTATCCAAGGTAGTCTGATATCAGAAAAGCTCGCCTAGCGAGACTGCGCAACCTTCGACTATCTCCGACCAATTCACTTGATGAGGTGCCTGGTGCACTGACAGACGATAGGAGTCACGAAATCAATTTTGGGTTGCTGCACGGGGACGTGATGAACAAAATTCACAGATCGTGAGAATAGCGCATAAGCCAATACCATTAATGACCGCGGCAAACGATAGCACAATTGTGCAGCATCAGGTCTAAACAGTACGGAGTATCCAAACTTGTATCAGAAGAAGCGCGTGCTCCAAAGGGTTTTAGCCGAAGGCGCTTGACTACGAGGGCTGGCCTGTGAGCCGTTTGACTTTCGACCCCCGGTCTAGCGGGCCTACGAGAGATGCTCCCTCCTATGGCTGTTCGAACGAACAAATACGGACGTCTCGGCGCGGCCAAACCGGAGCAGGTACGGGCATGTATGGTCTGGTTGCCTGTCTCCAAAGTGGGAACCAGTCTGGAATCTTGTGGGTGTCAGCTCATCGCACGGAAAGTTTGCTCAAGCAGAAATTCAAGCTCAGTTTCCCAAATCAATGCCTTGTTAAGAGACTTGGAAGCATGATCTTGCCACGTGCAGTCCAGGTGCAAGAATCTAAGAACTACAATGACACTGTGCGTACTGCACGCTCAGAGTTCAAGCTGTCACTAGGCCAAAGGATGAGTGGACAGAACGGACATCCAGGGCCGACCCCTTTATGGTATTTCTGCGGCAAGGCGCAAGAAGCACGTCGAGGATCGTACAGTGAGGTGTACGGAGAAGTCGGTAATTGCGCTCAATTTGTTAGAGTTCGGCCACTGACAATTCGGCTTGCACCGAAAGCGAAAGCCCGTATTGCACTTTACAGTAGGGGCCAAGCGATGGTCTGCGCGAGTCAGGGGTCTTTCCCAGGAACCTCAGATCTTTTATAAGGATTGAGGCGATGTCGTGATGGCTTCAACCATCCATAGCCTTACCGCACGTTATATGACCTCGGTTATATAATCACCGAGGCCTACTTCGCTTATACCCTCTATATTAGAGCGAGCTTCGAGCCTATTTCCTATTTCTAATAAACAACCGTTCTCTTTATATACGTTAATACCCTTATAATAACTCTATAATAATTATAAACCTAGCTCTAATTTAAACCCCTATACTTTTATTAAAAAATTACTTCTTAAGGACTATAGTTTATTATATCCTTTTTTATAATATTATTTAACCCTTATTATAATTATTAAGCTTAATTTTAAATAAACTAATATTTTTTAAAAAGACTATTAATACTCCTAAGTAAAAGCTTAATTATTAATAAGATTAGCTAAAGTAATACCTCGCTCTACGAGTTAAAGCTTAGTTAAAGGACGTCTAGGACTTATTAAACCTAAATAATTATACTTTTTTATTAAATCTATTACTCTTTATTAAATCTATTTTTTTAATTAAGGAGTATATTAAAATATAAAATACTACTTAAAACTAAGTATATAAAGCGGCCTTAACTAAATATTAATAAAAACTTAACGAGTTTATTTAATAATAAACCGAATAGGAGTTAAAAAGCGAGATTATAAATAAACTCTTTAATAAAAACGAACGAATTAAATAACTAGTTACTCTAACGAAGCTAAAAACTATAATAGTAAATTAAGCACGTTTTATTAAAAAATACGCCTCTTTTATTTAGTAAACCGTATTTAAAATAATCTCTCGCTCTTAAAAAAGAAAATCGTACGAATTAATAAATCGCTAAATCTCCCTTATAGTTACTTAAAAAATCTTAAAAAATATAAAAAAAGAACTTATTAATTCTTTAAACTATTCCCTTTATACTATAATTAGGGTTTTTAAATAAAAATACGTACTAAGTAACTCTAGTTCGTTTATAATTATAAAAAAAGAATTTAATATAATTATAAGTAGGGCGAACTCTAGTATTAACTTATTAACTTAGATTAAAAATTTCTTTTTAGCTTATTATTAAGTAACGTAGTTTAAACTACTTAAAGTCTAGGGTACCCTCGCTTTAAAAGCTTTTTTTTATATAACTATACGTCGCTTTACCCTAAACTAATCTAACTAAGAGCTTATTAATATTATTAAACTAAAATAAAAAGGGGAAATAATTTTTAATATAGGATATTATACTAAGATATTTAATAACTTATTATATAAAAAAGTAGTATATAATAAGAGTTATAAACGAACCCCTATAATATTTATAATATTAATAAGTTATTTAGATTCCCTTAAGTAGAATAAAATAACTCTTAACTCGTTAATTAATTATTCTTATAAAGGGTCTTATTATTAAAAGCTAATAAACTATATAAAAGTAGAGCTTATTTTAATAAATAAGATAAAATAAAATTATATTTAACTAAGTAATAATAAAGTTTAGAAAATAATTTCTTATTTAAACTAAGAAAAGTATATAAACTTCTATATTAACCTCGTTTAGAAGGGCTAGATCTATATAAAACCCCCTCTTAAATAAAGTAATAATAACCGAGGTCGCTTTAAAAAAACAATTAAAATTAATAAGCTAAGTAATAAAAAGAACTCTAAGGGGACCTACTTTTTAAATATCGTAACTATAATTATTAATATTAATCTATTCCCTAAGCTAAGTATAGAGAGTAATAAGAATAATAATCTTATTATCTTTTTTATTCCCTTTATTAGCTTATATTTTTTTTAAAAAATATAATTATAAATAACTATAGTATTATTTACTTTATTAATAACTAATTATTTCTAAAGCCGGATTCTATTTAATAAAATAATAGCTTAGAGAATATAAACTTTAGAACGGTATTTCATTTTATTATTACTAAGGGAACGAGGATTATATAGAATATTTTTATAAAACTAAAGGGGCCTAGGATAGAGTACTTTACTCTCTATAATATTAGTTTTATTAAGAACTTTTATATAAACGTCGTATTAAAAGCTCTCTTCTAAAAGACGGGTATTTAGTACTTAAGTTTCGATTATACCCTTCGGTTTAGTAATAAATCTAAGAATATTATTATTAAGTAGCTCGAGAAGAAGGTTAATTTAGTTTTTTTAAAATATAAGCCCTATTTATCCTATTTTTTATTTAGAAATTAGTCTTTACTCGTTAATATAATTCTAGTACGTAATATATAGCGCCTACGTTTCTTATACTAATTAAGGAATAATTAATTAAATATAGCTTAGCTCTAGTACTTTAGATTTAGATATCTCGCACTAGTAGTATTTAAAAAGCTCGTCCTAGCTACTTAAGAAGTAAAAATTAAAGGACTAAGCTATTTAAAATACTAATATTATATAACTACTTATATAAAATAAGTTATCTTACGACGTACTTTAAAACGAAGAGTAACCCGACCCTATTATAGGATCTTATAAAACCTTTTTAACTACTTATTAGTTTATAAATAAAATAAGTAGCTAATACTAATTAAAAACGAATATTTAAGTAAGATCTTTGTTTTCTTACGAATTATAAAAACCTATAATATAATATTTAGGGTCCTATACTTTTTTAAATAATAAGTACGTATATAAAAAAGCATAGCCGTTTATAAGATCTGATAAGACGTAAAACGTATAATAATTGTAATTAATAACAAAACTTATTTCTAAATATAGGTATAGGAGCTAGGAATAAACTTAGAAACTACTCCTCTATATATAAAAAAACTAAATAGAAGAGGGGAACGAGCTAGTTAGGAAATTATTAATAAAGCGATTAGTATAATATTAATAACTAGCTTACTAAACGAACTCTAAATAAAAACTATATTAACTATAACCTACTTATATAATATTAGCCCTAAGTAATATACTAACTAGTTATTACTAATTTAAATTAAGGAAATTTAGTTCGCTTATTATTTTAAGTAATAATAACTAATAAATATATTAAAGCTCGCCCGTAATTTACGTTCTTATTAAGAATAAACGTATATATATAATTATAAAACGTACTTTTTTAAGAAGGACTATAAAAAAAGAATTAATAAGAGACGCTTTAAAGTAGAGTAAAGGGAATATATTAAGTACTTTATAAATTACGTAATAAATACTTATAACTTATATAAGATCTAGATCCTTTTACTTTTAGAAGTTATTATTACCTAAAATATAACGTTCGACGAAATAGCTTTTTATTTAAAAAATAATATTAAAACTATAATTTATTTATTTAAGTTAAGGGCCGTAGTAAATAAGAGTTAATAACTACTTATAATAATCGAACCTAAGCTTTAATTATTTAAAATTATAAACGAGGAAGAGGCCGTATTAATTAATAATAAAAAGTAATTATTATTATTTATACTTATTTTATAAAAAGTAAATAAGGCCGTAAATAAGCTTAGTTTATTTCTAAATAAACGAGGTAAGTAGCTACTTACCCCCGAACTAATTCTAAATTTTAAAAATCCGGAATTAAAAGTAAACTTTACTTAGCTAATTAAGTTAGTAAATAAGGCCATAAGAGAAGTTAATTTTTTTATAAAAAAAATTAAAAACGTAATATATATATAAATAAAAATAAAAACTTCTTAGAGCTTTTATAAAAAGGATCCTTTTATTTAACTAGACCTTAATAAACCCCTTTAATAAGCGAGCCTATATTAAGAAATAGGAGTAGTAAATAACTTAATTAGTAATTCTAATATAGTTAGTATATATAGCTAAGAGGAGGACGGGTATACTAAATAAAGCTAGAAGTTAAAAAACTAACCCCTAGAAGTATTTATCTAAGACCTAAGTTAATAAGAGTAATTCGGGTAGTACTCTTTTTATACTTAAGTAAAAAGAGACTAAGACTCTTTTTTTAATATATATATACCTAATTAATAAAAAGCAGTTAACGAGGTAACTTAGGGGTATTAGACGCTATATTATTACGTTTATACTATAATTAATAGAACGAAATACGTTTTACTAACTACGGTCTAATCTAACTAAATTTACGTAAATTAATTAATTACCCCTCTAAAGAAATAGAAGGATATTTTTAAAATATTAGAACCTCTAAGGAGTTAATTTGTAAAAGTAGTATAGTTAAAAATCTAAAAACTAAAGGAAATAAATATTTAAAAAGTAGTTAGTAGGGCGTTAGTTATTTCTAAGCTAATACCCCTTAAATAAGTATTTAATTATAAACTTAATAATAATAATTACTTTAATTATTATAAAGCGAGAATTTATATTAAAAGGGATTTTTAAGAACGATACTCCTTAAAAAAGACCTACGTAGTAACGCTAATTATTAAGACGTTTAAAGTAGCTATAAATATTACTACTTAATTCGATTTAAAAGTTTATTAATATAATATTATAAACGCTTTTTTAAATATAATTAGGAAGTTAAGTAACCCCCCTATTATTTACGAGCTTTTAAACGGCTTTTATAAGTTAGGAATATATATAGAACTCGAGCGGGCCCTATATAGTACCCGTAATACTTTATTATTATAATATAAAGAACTAGTATTAATTTTTAAAAGTCTAGGTTTCTTATTTATAAATAAGGACCTATGCTTATTCTAAGACTTTATTAAAAAGGTCCTAGTTCTTTTTTATATAAATAATATCCTTATTTTTTATTATAAAAACTACGTTTATAAAGCTAGTTAAGTAACTAAGGGATTTAAAAAGAAGTACGAGATAAAAAACTAGGGGTTAGTTTCGTAATATTTTAGAATAAGGGTCGTTTATAATTAACTAAATAAGAAGATTTACTTAGTTTATAATTAATATTTTAAAAAGGTAGCTAAGAAGTTCGATTTTATTAACTCTACTACCCCTACGACCTTATTATTAATAATCTTAATTAAGAAAAACTTAAGGATTATATTCTTAAGCAAGACTAAGTTTTTTTAAAAAAAGGTCGGTTCGATATTATATATAATAATTATAATTCGGCTTAATATTATTTTTATATACGCTCTACTCTCTTAGTTCTTAATAAACCTATTTTATTAATATTATTCTATTATAAATTAGGTTATATAATACTTTTTTTATATATAATATTTAGTAATATACTTCGGGATCTCGGGGGGTAGCTAAGTATTATTAATTATAAGTAACGCTTTATTTATAAATAATAAAGAGACCTAAAGATCCTTATAAAGTTTTATAATCTCTTTTTTTAATAGCCTTATTTAGTAAAAAATAGCTTATTAAAATATAATAACTACGTTAATTATAAAGGCCGAACTACTAAGCTTAAAATATATAGCTAAGGAGATACTCGCTTTTAAACACTTTTTTAAAAATATCTTACTTAAGCTAAGTAACGTATAAAAAGTATACTATAATAATTATTAAATAATTAAACTCGTAATAAAAAAAAAGGAATATATCTTAACTTACTTATACTACGTTAATATTTAAAATATATAGCTATAATAAGAGTACTTAAGAGGCTTATTCTAAGTAGTTTATATATTAATAAATAAAATACTAGCTAATAGTTTTATAAAAAACTTTTTTAGAGCGAAGTTCGAGTACTTTATATTACTCTTAAATATAAAAAATATATAAAAAATAATTATATTAAATAAAGGGACGTTTAAAAAGTAATAAAACGGCCTAGGGGGCCCGGTTTTTAATTAAAAAACGTAGCCTATAGTTAAGGAGTATAAAGTTATTTTAGTAACCCCGTTGGGTTATTTAAAAAGAGGCTATTTATTTAAAAAAGTAAGTATAAATTTATTTAAGAGGGACTTAAATACGGGCTATATACCTAGAAGGATATATAAATTAATAAAAATATTAATTCTAATTCAAATACTATTTATTTTTATAAATAAAGTAGCTAATACTGTTACGTTTTTAATAAGTTCTTTTAATAACGCCTTTAGTATAAAAAGAGCGCTTATAAATACCTCTCTTATTAAGGCCTTATTTATATAAACCCCCTTATTCTTATTCTTACTTAAGAGACTATTATACTTAAAGGCCTTATATAACGCTACCGTTACGTAAATTAGGGACTATATAACGAATTATAAATAATAAATAAAACGAGGATAGCTTAGAATATACTTTATAAAGTATAAGTAGTTCTATATTAATAGCTACGGCTATTACTAACTTTTTTATTACTTCCCGCTTAAAATATAAAAACTTTATACTTAAGAACCGTATATACTCTTTAAAAATAGGGGTATAACCCGACTTCTTATAGGTTTAGTAGCGTTAGTATTTATTACTAATACGTAAACCTAAGAGGTATATACTATTTAAATAGCTACTAAGGGCGCTCTTAATATATTTAAAGTATTTAAAACTAGATGGGGGTAGAAGTATTAACTTATATTAAACCTTAGTACTAAGGATAGTACTAAAAGGGTCTGCTATTAAAAATTAGTTTTATAAATAATAATAAATAAAAAGGTATTATATGTATAGTTAACCTCTTTATACCCTCTGGGGGGAGGTGAGAGAGGGGGCTCTAAATCTACTTTACCTCTCTAATCCCCCTAAAGAAGGTTATTATTTTTTTTTCTTTTTTATTTAAAAAGAGGTAAGGGAGGGGGTTATAAACCCTCTTTATTTACGCCGTTTTTTTAAAAAATAAGGACTTTTTTTTAACCTCTAAGAGGGAGTAAAGGAGGGGGTTATAAACCTTTTTTACTTTTATTACCCTCTTAAATAACTTATTTAGCTATAAGGCCGTTACTTATTAAATAAAGTAATTAAATTAATATTAAATAAATAAGGCCGTATTATAATTAAAATATAAAATAAGGGAATATTACGTACCTATTTTAGGCTTATAAAAGGGGCTAGGGGAGCTACTACTCTCCCCTAAGGCCGTAGCTTTATACTTATACTTCTTAGCTTCTTATATTATAATAATACGAGCGTAGTTTTTAATTAATTATTTTAATAATATTTAAATAAAATAATATTATTAACTAAGATCCTTTTCCTAATAATACGTACGTATAAGAACGCTAGTATAAAAATAAAAAATAAGAGTATATACGTATAATAGTAATATAAGTATAGGTTAAAAAGGGAAAGAAAATTAGTACCGTAAATAGTAATAAGAAATTTATATATCTACTACCCTTAACTTATAAATTAATTATTTAGTTAATAAGAGGCCGTTTCTTAGTCGTACTTTTTATTAATAGTATAGCCTTAAGATTACTTATAATAATAAATATAAAAGTTAATTTATAACCGATTTACCCCTCGTTTATAACTCTACGTATAAACCGATTTACTTTATAATTCCTTTTATAAATAAATTCTTATATATTAATATTTAATTTTCTACTTTTAGCGGACCTTTTTATAATAATACGGGTAGTTAAGCGCGCTTTTTCTAGATATATATTCGTCTAGGGGGGTATATCGTAATAGTTTTAACTATTTATAGCCTTATTATATATTACGTAACCTTAGTTATATAATTACTAAGGCCCACTTTGCTTATACCCTCTATATTAGAGCGAGCTTCGAGCCTATTTCCTATTTCCAATAGATAACCGTTCTCTTTATATACGTCGATACCCCTATAGTGACTCTACAATAGGCGATTATTGATCGTGGTCGAAGGATCACGGTTGAAATTCTTTTGGTTTACTCAGCTGTCCGCCGGACCATCATGAAGTCATTCATTAAGCAGGCTGCCTTCGCAGCTTGCCTCCCATGCTTGGTTGTGGCTGATTACAATGACGCGTTTGTTGTTGAGTTCGATTCATCAGTGCAATTGGTAAAGCCACCCAAGTGTGTCCCGGTAGCGTAGATGCCACTAACCTAGCAACAGAGCCCAGCAGATCTCATCAGCCGGACTCAGGCATCTTTGGCAGCTTCTGGCTTAGACTGCACTGCATCTTCGCGATATCATTTCACTCACGCTGTATTTCAAGGCGGATCTTTCAACGTCGACTGCACCAAAAATGGAGTTTCTCAGAAGGCGGTGCTGTCGACCATACAGTCGATTGATGGCATTCAGAAGGCCTGGCCTGTAACTTCAGCAGCACCAGCCGTCCACATGCCGAGAATTCCAGGTATTTCTGACGGCGATTGGGGAAGCAGCACTCATGGTTCGTCCAAGCGCGACTTGTCTCAGGTCTTGGCTCTCCAAGCAAGAGACAATATCGCAGCCGATACCTTGCCGACGCATGTTGATACTGGGGTGTCGAAGCTACACGCCAGCAATATCACTGGTAAAGGCATCCGTGTGGCAGTCATTGACAGCGGTTTCGACATCGATACTCCGGGCCTCAGCAAGACCAACATTGTCTATGCTCACGACATGACAGACGGCGACAATGATGTTCGTGACAACTGTTCCTTCCATGGCACACATGTTCTGGGTATTGTAGGAGCCAAGGGTGATGAGGGGAGGTTTGGTGTCGTTGGCGTGGCCCCTGATGCCACATACGAGCTTTACCGCATCACAGGTTGTACTTCAGGAACTACAGATGACGCGATCATCAACTCGTTCCTCGAAGCTGCAGAAAGAGGCGTCGACGTTATATCATGTTCATATGGGGGTGCCCTTACTTTCCCTGAAGGTAATTCGGCCCCATTCTAAGTTCTAAACTCAAAGAAGGGGAAGTACTGACAGGTTCAAGACCCCTGGTCTATCGTAGCCACACGACTGTTTAACAATGGCACCTATATCTCCCTTGTAGCCGGAAACGGTGGCCCTGGCATCTTCACAGGCGCCAGCCCTGGGGGTGCAGATGCTATCGCCGCCGTTGGGTCTACCGACAACTCGCAAACTCCTTACTACAACTGGGGAGGCAATTGGACCGCAGGAGGTGAAGGTGGATCGCTTCGCTTTGTCCCTGGCATGCCGTTCGACTTCCCATCAAAAGAAGGGCTGACAGTCTGGACTTCAGACACACCCAACACCAATGGTTGCCAGCTGCTCCCTGATAAGTCTAGTTTGCCGGCCGACTTGTCCAAAGTCATTTTCCTCTCCCAGTTTGACCAATGCTGGATGGCAGCCGATAACTCTACAGTCTCACTCACGAAAGAGTTTGGCATCCCTTATGTCATGTACTACAGCTGGAGCAATTACACGGTCTCTGAAGGCCCGCTATTCCTCAAGGTCTCCGCAGCAAACCAGAAAGGGGCTGTCACGGTTGACTATGAAACAGCAAAGCAACTACTGGATGCCAAGGCAAAGCACGGTTCCGTTCAGGTGTTCCTTGCCAACGAGGTCTCTTTTGCAGATGTTAGTCTCACTTATAAGGCCAATAACCGCTCTGGTCTCATGAGCTCCGTGTTCACCAGCTGGGGCCCAACTCTTCGAGCAGGATCCATGCCCGCATTCCATGCCCCCGGAGGAAATATCTTGAGTACTTTCCCTGGATGGCTTGGAGGCTATGGAGTGGTCAGTGGTAAGTTGAACCTCTATCCGCGAGCTATGCGAGCACTGTCATTGATAGGTGTGTTACGTTAGGCACTAGCCAGGCCACCCCGTTTGTCGCCGGCATCGCTGCGCTTGTCAAACAGCAGCATCCAGATTACAGCTCTGAAGATATCCGGAATGTCATCGCGGCCACATCACGGCCTGTCAAGTGGTACGATGGAAAAGGAAACACTGGAGACTTCCTGGCACCCGTCTTCCAACAAGGGTCTGGCCTTGTCGACGCGTGGGGAGCAGTTCACTCGACCACATTACTCAGCGCCTCTGCCCTTTCATTCAATGACACGGCCAACCGCCCCAAAGAGTTAACCTTCACAATCAAGAACACCGGGTTGAAGACTACCACCTACGATCTGAGTCATGTTGGAGCCAGCTCTGGCTATGTGCTTGAGAAGGTGGATAGCTACCAACTCACTGAGGCCGTGGTGTATCCAGTGTACGCCGAAGTCAGCATCAACCCTACAACTCTCTCAGTTGAGCCAGGGAAGACAGCCACTGTTTCGGTTTCGGTCTCAAAAGAGCCCGCTTTGTCGGAAGCTTCAACTCGTGTGTCCTATTTTGGAGGCTACATCAACATTGAAGCCAAGGGTGCAGCTGACATCAATAAACTCTCGCTACCCTACACCGGCTTCGGCGCGCCATTGACTACCTTACACAGCATCAACCGGGACAAATCTTATCTGTCGTCATACAATGTAACTGCCGGCAAGTCATCGCATGCCGAACCAGGCCGCGTTTATACCTGCACGTTGAACATCACCGCAGATATTCCAGCTTCGTTCCCAGGCAATGAGTTTCCCGGCATCGAGGTCTTCCTCTTCTTGCAGTCGCGCAACATGAGCATTCACATGGTAGACGCAAAGACTGGAAATGTAGTGGTCAACTCCTACCAGAGTACGTCAGAGGTCCCATGGAACGGTTCCACTTGGTATTGGGATGGTTCCGACGATAACAAAGCTCCCGTGCCGGCTGGTACTTACATCTGGCGCGTCAAGGCCCTGAAGATGCTTGGAGATGCGGCGAAGGAGGAGGACTGGGAAACCTGGGAAGCCGGTACATGGGTTCTGGAATACACTGCTGACAGCATTTTCCCTTCGAGTTCAACGATTCCGAAAAGGTAACGCAATAATATGGGAACACCGAAATAGTAAGGTCAATGAAAACCCAAATGATGAAGTCTGGCGAAGATGGGATTTACATCCAGTGGTGTTGAACACGACCAGATAAAGTAAATTTATAAGGTCACCACGAAGAAGAAACTAAAACAATTGGAGTCTCCGTTCCCATCTTGAGCTCTTTAACAACGTTGCCTACCTTAGCCTGGGGAGTCGCGACAGGTCAGTCAACCCCTGTTGAGCTCGCTTGCGATGATGAGCCACGCTTGGCACTGGTCAGAGAAGTAAGACCTAGCGGAACAACCTTGCTGCCTTGCACGTACAGAGGACTTTTTACTTCCCAGTTCGGGCAAGTTTGTCTCAATGAGCCGAAAAAGATCCAATGATATCATTCTTCTGCATAGGTTTGCGGCGAAGTGCATTTACACATCATGTGGTCTGTCTTGTCTTCTGGCAATGCTAAGAGGATCCTCCTGCTCAATTCTCGGACTTTAAATAGCTGCAAAGCCATCCACAGAGCTATCAGTCTTCGCTTTCATTTTGTGCTATAACATATCGCTTGACCTCTATCTAACGCACAAAGACTTGAGCAAGACAAATCCAAATTTCTCACGCATTGCGATCCATTTTCAGTATGGGCTGGTATGAAATCACCGACGACTATATTAAAGACTCGAAGATCAACATCCCAGTATGCGAAACTCTCCAACTCAGAGATGTTTACGGCGGAACCCAAAGAACCATATACCGCGTTGATCAGAGCGGACGACAGTTTCCAGTGTGGACTGTCAACGAGAACATTGAAAGCGGCGTACTTGCGATTGTCTCCGCCGACCCCAGAGCACAGGTCCCCGCAGGCAATGCCGTTGGTATCATCAAATACCACACCATGTCCTCAAGAACACAAATCACCCTACGCAGATCAGAACTCAGTCTGGGGCTTACGGACTACAGCCATGGACACGAAATCAACTTCAACGGCTGCAACTACCGATGGGTTATGTCCAAAAATACCATGTCGACGAACACGCTTTACCTGAAGACCGATGGGAATCGAATTTTAGCAAGATGGTCAGGAAAGCCTGAAGGTCGAGGGGGCGACCCAAGTCCGGTTTTTGAACTATTCGTTCCCCCTCAAACGCTGGACATGGACTTTTTGGTAGTCACCGGTTTGGCGGCTGCAGGATACTGGAAGAAGGCAGACAAGCTCAAGAGCCCGATAAGCAAGATTTTGAAAATTATGGGAGGCCTGGGTCCATAAGGTAAATTTGTTCTGGCAGGTAGTGGCATTGAAGCCCATCATGCTTCTCATTTAAATACCAATCGGCTAAGACTGTTGTAAATGCAAGGATCCTCGTGGCCTGCGTTGAAAGATTGTTTATTCCCACTTTCGGTCAGGTTCTAGATTGCCAAAGGACGTCTCTTGATGTGCACCAACAGAGGTGGTTTCTTCCAGATGGACCAGGCTTTGTGCTTAGAATATGGCTGTGTCCAATTGGTCGAAGACGAATCGAGCTTCATATCGAATTCCCATAGCAGTCGCGAAATGATGACGCGCATCTCATTGTATGCCAAGTGCTTCCCGATGCAATTGCGAGGGCCATACGAGAATGGCTGGATAGCGTCCCGCTTGTCCGCATAAAATGGAGACTTAGGGTCTTGAGCAACACTGGGAAGCCATCGTTCAGGAGCAAAGCTCTCTGGCTCAGCAAAGTTGGAAGTTGATAGACCGGCAGCGGAGTGATGAACCCCAACACGAGTCTTTAACACGTCTCTGTTAGCAAATTTTCAAGCTTGGACGAGGAGAGGGTCAAAGACTGTGAAGCACTTACCCCTGGAGGGAGAAACATTCCTTCAATGTACGCTGGTTCTTTTGTGTCTGGAACAATTCTCTCAAGCGAAGTCGGCACGGGTGGATAGAGTCTGAAGGTCTCGTTGAGCACAGCGAGGAGGTAAGGCAGACGTGTCGTGGCATCCGTAAAGTTGATTTCGCCGGGTGACTTAAACGCAGCTCTGACTTCTTCAACTGCTCTTCTGTGTGCATGAGGCGTTGATAAGAGGTAGAAAGTGCAAGCCGTCATCAAAGTGGCCGTGGTATCACTACCGGCGACGAAGAGGGTATTCGAGTTTGTAACAATCTCTTCGATGGAATTAATACTCTTCTCGTCTCTCCCACGGAGCAAACCTTGCATGAAGTCTTTGCGGATGATCTCAGAGTCATTCCCCAAACGCTTGTTTACGGCTTTTCTGGTGTAGTCAAACTGGTCCATAAAGCCCTTCTGAACATCCCGCGCTAAAATCGGCAAGACGATCCACGATAGCGGGCCAAGTAGTGTGTTAAGTTCGAAGAGCTTTCTAGCTCGCTCGATAAACATGAGGACAGAGCTTACCACATGATGGAACTCGTTATTGTCGAGACCACCCAAAGACTCCCCGAACGTCAAGTCGCCGATAATGTCGAAGGAAGCGATATGGAACCATCTCCCCATCTCTGTCGGCATTCGGGACTCAGCCACATCTGATAACCTTCGTACGAGCTTATCGACATAGTCGTGAATGATCGGCTCTTGGTCAGCCAGAGACCGTGGCGAAAAAGCGTGGGCTACTCCTCGGCGAATCCGAGCATGGTTGACATCATCGGCGTCGAGGATGTTGGAGTCAGGGTCGAGTTGCTTGGAGGCACTGTACTTTGGAAACTGCCCGTGCCCATGGCCGTAGATAGTCTTCCAGGCCTGGCTTGTCGTAAATGTCACCGCATCTGGCGAATAACGTACAACATTGCCGTATTTCCTGTGAAACTCGCGGATATCTTGGTCGATGGTGCCGAACAGTATCTTGAATTTGGGAATGAATGGGAATATGGTCCATAACTTGGGGCCTGGAATGTGACTCAACCGCGAGAAATACGCTTGATAAATGCCTCGAGCTAGATAAAAGAGCAGGAAAGAACTGAGTGCCACTAAAGCAATGTGAGCCAGCGGCTGAGTTCTCAACAATAAAAAGGAGCTCAAAGCCATTGTGATAATATAGACTGAGCTGCCGGTCTTGGTTAAGTCCACGACCCAATCGACGCCAGGTCCAACGCTGGAACTGAACGTCTTTATGTCCGCAAGGTGCTACCGCAGAAGCCCCCTCTTGACTGACGCCCATAAAGCCGCCATCACATCTGTAACATCATGACTCCACTCCATTACTCAGTTTCTTGGCATATAGCTGTCGCTTGGTAAGATAGCGACGTTATCGCATGATTTGTTCCGTTGCACAACGTCACGTTTGATTCCGCCTCTCCCCCGTAACGGATGTGCCCATCCTTGCTCGACGGCTGCCGGACCAGGGCTGGAAGACACTACGGAACGGTCCGTAGCCTGCAAGTGGCTGATGGATGCTCGCATGGAGGAGACCGCACACCGCATCGGGGTTTCCTCTTGGCCGCGAACCCGATGTGGCACCGCCGAGAAATACAATATGCACGCTGCCGCGCCGTGAAACCGGGAACAACGCCGGGTCGGCGCCGAGCTTCCGCAACAGGAAAGAACAGATGGTATATTTCTATGTTCGACTCACGAGCAAGCAAAACCCCGCACAGTTTCCCCTAATAAACACTTTCCATCCCTTCTTACTGGACGGTGAAATCCTGGAGGCCCGTGTTGAGCGAGTCATTGATGCGTCGAGTATACTCGACGACGCCGCCAAGGAAGTTGAGCATCTCTGCTATGAAGTCAGCGATTTTCCTTGAGTATTGAGCAAAAAGGGGCGGTAGGATGACTTCTTACCTTTAGGCTTCCCTGGAATATTGGTCCCCATGTACTCAGACTTTGTCTGGGGCAGCAGAGTCTCGTCTCCAATACGGTTGACAAGTTCTCGCCACTCTTGCTCAACATCCGGACGAGGGTTAATGTAGCGTTTGCCGTTCTTTCGCAAGTGAACAAGTGTATCGCGGATCCAACCGCCCTGGAGCTCAGCACACGTAGGTCCGTTACAGAACGATGTCGGACCTTGAGGCCCGTAGACGAACAGTGCATTGGGGAACCCAGCAGTCATCATTCCAAGGTGCGTCGTTGTGCCCTTCGCCCACTTCTCTTTCAATGACTGCCCATTCTCGCCTTTAATATCGATCGCCAAGATACCTCCCGTCACTGAGTCAAAGCCAGTAGCAAGAATGAGAACGTCAAACTTGTGCAGCTCGCCATCGGCGGTGAAGACACCGTCGGGGACAACCTCCGCGATGGCATTGGCCTTGGTGTCAATCAGAGCCACGTTGTCACGGTTGTAGACCTCGTAGTATCTCTGCTCGAGAGTAGCTCGCTTGGTTCCGAAGTAGTATGGCGGCTTCTCCGGGGCAAGAAGCTCCTGCATCGCGGGCTTATGGACGCGCTCCAGGACCTTGCTGCGCCAGAATTCGTATGCGTGTTGGTTGGCTTCTCTGTTCCGGATGACATCTTGATATGTCCCCAACCAGAAAGATAGTCCGCCCTTTGCCCAAATCTCCTCAAAAAATGCCTGGCGCTCCTTTGCGGTTGTCTCGGCACAAGCCTGAGGATTGAATTCGAAGTCCAGGCCAGCAAAAGTGTTCTTACGAAGCTCGTAAAGCTCCTTGTATGTCTCCTTTTTCTGGTCCTCAATAGAAAGGGGAACTTGTCGCATGGGGAGGGCGTAGGTTGGGCTGCGTTGGAATACTGTCAGGTGTTCAACTTCGGGGGCAATCTCCTGTATGACTTGAAGACCGCTTGAGCCGTTACCGACGACACCAACTCGCTTTCCCTTGAAGTCAATACCCTCCTGAGGCCACTTCGAGGTGTGACATGAGACGCCAGTAAAGGAATCAAGGCCCTTGAAGTCTGGGATGTTTGGTTTCGCAGCGAAGCCAGTACAGAGAATGAAGTATCGGGCGGTCAAGATGGAATTGTCGCCAGTGGTGATGGTCCAGTGGGAACCGATTTTGTCGAAGTCAGCACTGACAACGCGGGTGTTGAACATAACGTCCTTCTTGAGGTGTAGCTTGGACTCGACATGCTGGAAGTAGTTTCGGATCTCTTCTCTTCCGGGATACTTCTCGGACCAGGTCCAAGGCCTCCAGATCTCTTCTTCAGAGAACTCATAGAGAGGCACGGGTGTATCGACACGTGCTCCAGCGTAGCAGTTCCAGTACCAGACACCGCCAAGATCGGCTGCGTCGTCGATCACAAGGGTCTTGAACCCAGCCTTTCGGAGTTGGTCAAGGGTGTAACATCCGGCGAAGCCACCACCAACGATGATAACATCGTATTCGGGAGAGGACAGAGAGCCCATCTTGCTGGGAACAAATTATAAACAAACTTAAGCCGGAACTCGGTAGGGTAGGAAGTCTAGCTAATGAGACCAATGATCATGCAATTGACTGAAAATAGAGATATGAGGAAGAACCGCATGCACCTTTATGATGCAGTTGAAGCATGGCGCCGAATGTGAGAGCTCATCGCCCCACGAGCTCACGTAGGTGCGGGCAAATTTCCGCAGGGTTTTCCGGGTTGGCGGGCCTATTTGGTTCATTTACCTCTGCTCTCTCGACCATCATTGTGTAATTGGCTCTGGCATTTTCCAAGTTCGCAAGGGGTTGCGAAACTTGCGAATGATTGTTCGGACGGACTAATTCATGGCTAGAATTTGTCCGCGACTGCGCGGGCCGCATAGCCAACTGCGGCGATTTTCAGGCTCATAGCGAAGTCTAAATATGGAGACACTGCTCTCTGCCGTAACTCCCTTTCCCACTGATTGCTGAACCGTCCACAGGATAGACATAATATCTTGATTACTCTATAAGCACACTCAACATGAACGATAAGGGCTTTGTCGAAGATGCTGTCAGTATCAACAATTTCCATGCGAGCAGATGAATCTGACTGGTAAAAGAGCAATTATGCCGACATTCGGAAGCAGATTGACTTTCTCCACATGCCAGCCAGCAAAGTTAGTGATACCGTATCATTGTAATTCTATAGACAAGGCCTAGGCTGACCTTTACACTAAAGTATCACAAAGAAGAATTAGCGATAGAAGAGCAAGAAGTTATGGACCAGCTTTACCGTGGCTGGTTGCACTACTGGAACAAGGAGTCGCGCGAAGACTACCACAATGGAATGATGGGCGCTCGGCGATTCTATGATTTTGATGACATGCTCAGCTACGATATGTTCGGCAACACCATCCGTGGCAGCTTCAAAGAGCACTTTGACTCCATCTTTCCGTATTGGAATGACGGCAACATGGAGTTCAAGGACATTGAAATCACGGCTCTGTCCAAAGAGTATGCCTACTCCACCATGATACAGCATACCTGGGGAACAGCTGGCGGTGTGCCATTTGACACAGCTTTTAGAAGGACGGGAATCGCGCGGAAGAACACAGAGGGGCAGTGGAAGTGGATTCACGAGCATTTGAGCTTTCCCACTGATATGGCCACCAAGGCCGCCGACTTCACCAGCTCGCTGGATCCCTTGAAGGCAACCAAGATGAAGTGAGATTGCATTGGACCACAGCTTCTTTAGACTGGTAGCGTTTGTTTGGGGTCAAGGTGCTATGATAGGACAGGCCATCGTGAAAGCTATCTTGTTGGGATACTGGCGTGAAGCGGTGGAGGTTGGCAGGGGGTAGAGAGAGAGAGATGGCTAGCGAGAAAATGAGCAGCGGTGGAGATCTAGAGCCTGGCAAGTTCATCCACGATGGACCGTGATGTGCCCAAATTAGTCCGCACTAAGATATCCAGATGGTGCTGTTGAACCCACCTACTCAGATGTTGAAGTCTTCAATGATCTCCTCAAGCATTATGAAGTACACATGTATTCTCACAATGCTTCTGATATGAGCTACTTCGAACAAGCCATTACTGGCATACAGGAAGCTGAAATCATCAAAACCCAGCATCGCGCTTCGTTGACCCGTCTTGAGGCCACATATGAGGTACTTACAGTGGGATGAATGGTCGGCAGAACTTGCATTGGCGTAGTTGATATGCAACTGTGGTAAATAAGGCGTAATTGCTGGCCGGCAATTACGGTTCCGTTTTTGTACGACAGTTATGAGCCCTTTGCCTCTACTGGTTATTGTGTAACTCTGGAAAGTCCAGCTTACGTAAGCACCATACCAAGGGTTGCGGGTTCGAATCCCGTCTGATTAAATCTTTTCTTGGGTACAAAAGTGCGTCAGACGCCCACTAAGCAGCTGATAGTGGGTAAGTCCCCAGTTCGCGAGCGACTAGCAGATGTCCAGCCAGCTGAGCTGTAAATCTGGGGGGGTGTGTGGTAAATAAGGCGTAATTGCTGGCCGGCAATTACGGTTCCGTTTTTGTACGACAGCAACATAATATCCACAGAAGTGAAATGTACCATTCTCAGGCTTGAGACGTTACAAAGGTCGGCCAAAAATGGGTTTTCCAAGGCACAAGGGCGAAAAGCCAAGTTAGGCACCCACGTCTTAGTGAAGCGCGAACGCCCTTGTGTTAGTGTTGACTGACTGTTCTGCCATTCTAATCTCCAGCTGTCTATTTCATGTGAATAGCTACTGAAGTTGATGTCATGAAGGCGCTCTGTCGCGGCATGTGGGAGCCTCACCTGGTTAGAATGGCGTCTTCGATTTAGGACATGACGTACTTATTTGTGCATTGTGTCTCGGAATTTGTTGAGGGAATCGCGATGTATTATGTGTTAGATAGCGGCCGACTGACGGGTATTCGGAGGGTTTGAGTGTAAGACAAGAGACCCAGGAGCGAGACACGCCTAACTCGGAACAAGCACCTAGAGATCTAAGAGGCCAAGGACACGGTTCGATCGACAGCATCTATGCGTGATATCCTGCTTTCAACAAAGTTATGAGAACAGATGCGCTAGCATATGGAGAATGCATTGGGGCTGATGTCTCAATAGGCTGGCGGAGCTGAACGATCCAAGACATCACCAACCTGTAAAGGGTTATAAGTTGAGCGTTCCTGATGGGGCTCATCCCGAAACGTATGCCCAGTTCCAGGCTCGTCGCATAAAATCCCTGCAATTGGGTACCGCGTTACGCGCGGCAATAGTTTTATTCGGCCAAGGGGAAGCCAGCTGCGTTATCACAGTTCGCCGATCCACGGATTCTGAACACCCGGGCTGAGACCGATCGGCGATGCGGGGCCGGGTCCGGCAAACGTCCACCGTCCGAAGGAGTTGTCCATCACCACAATCACATGCCTTCTAGTAGGTGAGTAGTTCAGGGAGCGGTCAAGAAACTATCCTATGCTATCGGGTATTTTACTTGTCCTGGACTTATAAGAAGCAGCCATCGTCGTCCCAATTCAACGGTCTCACCAGAACCACTTCACATATCTTTAACCTACTGCAAAAGTCAGAGCTTTTTCTAGCATATCTCATCATGTCCACTTCATATGAAACTCAACCCTCTAGGTTAGCCAAGGTTACCAAAGGAGTGCAGTGGAACTCTTGGTTCATTGGTGCTGCTACAGTACTGGCAGGCCTGACGGCGCAGACCTACTTTGCTCCTGGGCCTGTCCACAAGCCCACCCCTTCGATCGAGTCGTGCCTGAACGACGTCTGTGCAGGAAGGTCAGATTGCGTCCAGTTTCCTAGCCAAAAGAATGCGGGAGAAGCTACGTGGATGGCCCCTTTCAATCTCGGTCGCACAGTCACACCCGCGGCGATCGTCAGACCCAAAGACGCCCAAGAGGTTGCCAACTGTTGGATTACGAGGCAGAAAAGGGCCCTATTAGGTAGTTAGGTAGGGGTGGTAGGTAGGCAGTCTGGGCCCGTGCAGACGGACCCTTCCACCTACTTACACCCACAGAGGGATCGCGGGCTCTGCCCACGAACTTCCCCTCCTATATACATATATACGTAATAGACCTATACTAACCTATTAACCTTGTTATAACCAAAAGGTCTAACCTACTTATATATATATTAACACTAATTAATAATTAAATTATATATATATTTCTACTATAAGTTAATAAGGATATAATTATAAAAAAGATAGCCTCGACTTACCTTATTAACTATTTTAACTTATTAACTTAGTTCTATTTATTTAATTAATAATAAGTAGCCTAGTCTATATTACCTTAACTCTCCTCTATTATTACTAACTAACGACTAGTTAACTAGTCGAGGGCTATTAAGAGTACGCTCTATTATATATAATCTCTTTTACTAAGGCTACTATTATAAAAAAATTAACTACTTTATTACTATTATTAACCTCGCTTTTATTATTAATATTATTTTTATTAATTTTATTATAATTACTAACTTCTCTCTAATTAAGCTACTTATAGAGGAATCTATTTTAAATATATTATGGCCTAATGCTACTTTAAACTAGTAATAAATAAGAGGAGATTAATTACTAAGAAATTAATTTAATAATTACTAATATACTAGCGCTTAGTAATAATAAGACTTTTAGAATTATAAATACGTTAATAATAAAGTATTCTTTTATAAATAGTAAAGTATTCTAAAATACTAAGGAAAAAAAAAGATTTTAATAGTAGTAGTAGTAGGGATCTATTTTATATTACTAATAAATTTACTTCTTTTTAACTTAATAAAAGCTCTAAGATTAGACTAATAAAACGAAGTATAAAAAGTACTAAAAGAAATCGCTAATTAGTAGCTAATAAAATCCTCTATTAGCTACTAGAAATACGGTTATAAAAGGGCCTTTCTTCTCTTTTTATAACCTTTTACTAACTTTAGTAACTTTCCGTCTATATACCTCGTTAAAAGAGTAGAATTTTCTAATTAGTAATAGTAGCCCGCTTACTACTATTAAAAATAATTACTATAACCGACCTACTACTTATTTTAACCTAACTAACGTTATACTATAATTAAAATACTATAATTATTTTTTACTATACGATATACTATAATAACCGCCAGCCCTAGTAATAAATAAAAAGGGGCTAACGATTAGCTAATATTACCTTAGACCTATTTATATTCTTAAATTATAAAACTATACCTAATTTTAACTTACTAATAGGATTATATTAACTTAACTTAATAGGGCTTATTTAATATTATACTTACCTTTATAAATAATAAAAAGCTTAATACCTTTGTTCTCTTTATAATAAGATCCTATTATTAAAATAGTTTAATAAGTAAAGAGCTATAAAAAGACTTTAAAACTAACTTTAATAACTAGGAGATAGGGGACTTTTTAAAAATAAATAGTATAATTCTTAAAAAACTAAGAGACTTTTTTATAAATAATAGTATTAACCTAATAATTAGGGACCGTAATTAAATAGTAAATAAGATTACTAGCGCCCTTAATACCTAGTACTTCCCTACTTAGACCTTTAAGGAAATCGTAGCTTACTATAGCCGTATTAAATACTTTAATATATTATATTATAATCCTTACTTCCTTTATTTACTACTCCTATAATTAATAAATACTAATAATCTTATTTAACGAGCTAGAGAGATAGTAAGGGAGTCTACGTAACCCTAGCTAGCTTAATTAAAGTAAATAAAACTATAACCTTAGCCTCGCTACTAACTAACTAACCTACTACCTCTTTAGGAAGAAGAAGAGGAAGAACTAGAGAATAAAGTTATTATTACTTAATAATAAAATCCATCTTATTAAACACTATACTTTAATAAAAAAACTAAAAATAATATTATACTTAATATTTACTAATTAATTAACCTTATTAAGCTCTACGATAATAAAAATAAGTATAGTAGTGAGAAGTATAATATTTTTAATAAAAAACTTCGGATTTTTAAAGTACTATACTAACGGGTAGGAATTAGTAAATAATACTATTTTAATACTTTTTTAAATATACTTAAGGGAAGGGCATTAACCTTCTACTTTAACTAACTTAGTAATACTTCTAACTTATTTAGCTTCGATATAATATACTAAAGGACCTAGGAGTATTTTGAACTACTTATAAGCCGTTAAAACTACCTTGCTAAGCTCTATAACCTCTACTAATACTCTATGATCTATAAAAACCTAAGTAAATTAAACTAATAAATCCTATAAGCGCTTATTAACCATATTATAATCCTTTATAAAGCGCTAGCTACGTAAGGATTTATTTTTAATATAAGTAATTAACTCCTTTATTATATAAATAATATATTAAAATATAAACTTATTATACTTAACCTAGTACTTACGTTTATTAGTATTTATTACTAGCTTAGTACTTTAATTAATACTATAAAAAAAGAGTATAACTATAGTAAGTAGTAGTAATATTTTTAAAATAGTATTTATAATAAAGAGGTCCCTACTACTTATTAAACTAACTATACGTATAGTAGCTTTAGTAAAAAGACCCGATTTAATAAGTAGAATTAATATAACTATAATACTATTAATAAAAAGTACTTTATCTATTATAAAACTAGCTATTAATTAACTAAGTACTTAGAAGAAGAGCGACGTTAAGTATATTAAAAATATAAAAATAATAAAAAAAAAATAAGAGATTTATACCGAGCTTATACTCATAGTTCCTTACTTTTTATAAAAGAACTACCCCTATTAATAATAATAATAATAATAATACTATAATTTAATACTTTAATAACCTCGACTTTAACTATAAGAATAACTATAAGAACGAAGTCTAAATTTTAATAATATACCTTACGACTACTACTAGTAGTAAAACCCTTATAAATATCCTTATTACCTAGGTAATAGAGCATAGTCTTACTAATACTACCTTTATTAATAAGTTAACTAAGCTTATAGAACTAATAACCTCCTTCTTATTAAACGGGAGGTACTTATTAAGGGACTTCTAAGGTATTATACTTAATACTAGAGCTACGGAATTCTTAATTACGGGCCACCCTTAACTCCTCGTATTATAATAATAATAACCTAAAGTTACTCTTAATACCTCTAGAGCTAGTAAAATAAGTATTCGATTTAATAATAATAAACCTATAAGGTCGTTAAGATTTATAGTTATTAATACCCTATTTAATAATATTACTTTTTATATCTTATTAACTAATACTCCTTTTTTATACTACCTAAGGGATATAAATAAGCTAGGAGTATATTTTAATAATATTAATAACTTATTAATTAAGGGAGACGTTATAGTACTTATTATTCGTAAATAAGGATACCCTTAGCTTCTATTCTTTAATAATAAAAAAGCTATTATTAATTACTTAATAGAGGGTAAATTACGCCGCTTATATTAGTACTTTAGCTACCCTTTAGTTCCTTATTTTTTAAAATTATTTTAGTAGTTTAGTAATAATATAAAAATCGTAGCCCTTAAGAAGCTTACGAAGGTCTATTAATAATACTAACTTAATAATACTACCCCTAGCTAATTTAAATTTACCCTATAAGATAATTATAATTTTAACTATAAAATCGTAATTAACGTAATATACTTAATAAACCATAAGGGTACTAACTAACTAATATTTTATATCGTTAATACTACTACTTCTTTCTAAATAATAAGGTTCTTCGTAAATATAATTATAAAGTATATATAAGAAGCTCTTTAGCTATATTAAATCGATATTTACCTCGGTCCGCTAGACTAAATTATTATAAATACTAATAAGAACTTTAGTACCGCAAAGTTTACGTCTTTTATTAAATCTATATTTATTAAGATTAAAAAAGTACCCGTCGAAGCTTATAATAGTATTAGTAAAGCTAAAAAATACTACGTAATACTTAAAAAGGTATATAATATTATTTAAAATAAGTACTTAGTAATAAGTATAAAGGCTATACTTTAAGCCGTAATTAAGGTAGTTAATAATATAGTTAGCCTAAATAGCCTCGTTTTTATACTCCTCGTTTTTAGAGCTTTTTTACGTACTTTTAATAACTCTCTACTATTACTAAATATTACTTAATATATAGAAGTAGTTAAAAAGGTAATAAAAGAAGTCCGCAGACTTTATATTAATAAGTAAATAAATAAAGTACTAGCTATTTAAAATAGACTAAATATTTCCTATATTATTAATTTATTATTATAGTTAAATATTAAAGTCTAATAAGAAAGTAAGAGATAAAAGGGCTTATTTAAGCTCGTTTTAATAAATAATACTACTTACGTAATAAACTTACCTCACGGCTTAATAAGCTTCCGGGCTACTATAATTAAACCCTAGTACTTAGAAGAGGTCGACCCCGAGTTATTAACTATAATAATAAAGTACGTTAACTACTTACTAATCCCCGTAGTTAATTAGTTAATTAATAATAGCGCTATTATTAATAAAATCCTTAATAAAATCGTTATAATAGTTAATAACGACCCTCTACTATAGAGGAAGAGGACTAAAAGAATATTAATATAGCGCGGCCGCGGTAATATTTTTATAACTACTACTTACTTTATATTTAAAAAAGAAATAAACTTTAAGCTAGTTACTAAACTCCGTAATAAGGGTATTATTACTATACTAAAGGCACTTTTTATAAAATTTATTAATAAAAAGCTTTTAAAACTAGTTAAGAGAGGTATAATTAAATTCGTTTAACTTAGCCCTAAATATAAAAATATAAGGATATTTAAGTCTTAATTTATTAATAAAATAAAAAACCTAGGACTTAACTTTATTAAAAAATCTTACTTAGTTATATAAGGGTATAATAACGAGGGGAAAAAAGAGATCTTTATATAGTTATTAATAATTTAAAAAACTAGTTAATATCTAATCCTCGCCCTAGCCCCGACCCTAATCTAAAAAGGCTATATTATCTAGTTACGAGATATTACTTAAGTATATATATAATTAAGCTAACCTTTTTATTATAAGGTTTTTACTTAATTACTAGCTCGGATCCGTTATTTATACCCTAAAAGTACTATTTTATATATTATATAACTACTATATAATTTTATAAAATTTAGTACTTATTAATAAGTAATATATAATAAGTATTATTTAAAGATACTCTAGATAATAATATCTATATTTAACCTATACTTACTAATTTTAATAAAAAAAAGCGGATTATTTAGTATTATTAAAATATAGATTAATAATATAATTAAACTATTAAATAAGACCTTTAGTTAGAAAAAAGAAACCGAGCTTAAGCGCACTAAGTTATTAACTAAACTAAAATAATAACTATTAGCTAATAAGCTACTTATTTTTAATAATAGAATTATCTTACTAAAAGGTAATAATATAGTACTTAAATAAAAGAACTAAGGGAAGAAGTTTAAATAAGTTAACCCCTTAGTATTAAATACTAAATAATAATTCGTTAAGTAGCGAGCCCGAGGTACTTATATTATATTAATTTACTAACTAGAGGTAGCTTTTAATACGTTATTTACTACTTAATACTAAGTAAATCTATCGTTTACTAACTACGCTATACTAAACTACTATATTAAATAGTAAATAAATTACTTAAACCGAGGGCTTATATTTATATTATTAAATTTAATTATAGCTAAACTTTTTATCTTTATAAATAAGTTATTTATAAATAATACTAATTGTACTTTATAACTAGGTTATATTATTATCCTTATAAATAAAAAACAAACTAACAAGAGCTTTATAATTAATAATAATATTATTTACTATAGCTCTATAAAAAATAAAAGGATTACTTAGAGCATATTAATATTAGAGGTTTATAATATAGTTATAAGTATTAATATTACTTATACTATCTTAACTACCCTAGACCTTATTACTAAATAACTTAACGTTTTAAAAATCCCTATAATAGTCTATATAGATTTATACTTACTATATAAATACTTTATTAAACTAAGTACTATAAAAAAAAAGCGCCTTATAATAAATATTATAATACTCTAATAATTATATAAACGCCGCAAGCTCTATAAGATCTATTAAATTAGTAGTAATAATAACCTAGTTAATAAGTTTATAAAGAGTATATTAAATAAGTCCCTTAAGTAATTCGTTAGCAAAGGAATTATTATAGTTAAGATAAAAAGGTAAGTAATACGTAGTTAAAATAGTAGTATATAATAAGTAGTAAGTCGTTTAGTAAACGTATATACTTCTTAGGCTTTAGCTTAGAGAGAAACGTACGTATTCGGGGCGTAATTAAACTAATAAAAAGCTCTTTTTTAATTATACTAAATTTAATAATTTCTAAAGAGTTTAGATATATAAATTATATATATTAGAAAATTAAGAAGTAATTAAAAAAAGGGGATAATAAAAATTTTTATATAAATAATTATAATAGAAGCTATATTAAAATTTTAGTATACGGCTTTAAATACTTCTAAATAGGGGATTAATAGCGGATTCTATTATTAGTTTTTATTAGTAGGGGACCTAGCCCTTATTTTACCCTTTTTATTATAAAAATAAAAGACTACTAATATTAGATTATGAGGTAAAAAAGGGCCTTATTAAGTAGTTAAGTAGGGGTAGTAGGTAGGTAGTCTGGGCCTATGTAGACGGACCTTTCTACCTACTTATACCTACAGAGGGATCGCGGGCTCTGCTTACGAACTTCCCCTCCTATACACACATATGCGTAATAGACCTATACTGACCTATTGACCTCGTTGCGACCGAAAGGTCTGACCTGCCTACGTGTATACCAATACCAACGTTGTAAGATGCGCAGCGAAGCATGGAGTTAAAGTCCAGGCGACGGCAGGAAGTCACGGTTGGGGGTGAGTTTGACCATTAACACAGAGATCAAGGATTCTGTTACTAACTTCAATGGCAGCAACTATGGTTCGCTATTCCCATGCCTTGTCTATTGCTGCGCGCTGAGAAAACAAAGTACACCGATTGCTAACTGCGTTGCAAGGCCTTGGAGGCGAAGACGGTGCCGTATCAGTAGATATGGAATACTTCCAATATACGCAAGATTCCAGCTCAAACAACATCATAGTTGGTGGCGGTACGAGACTAGGTCAAATTGATAAGCACCTGGGCACTTCCCAGCGAGCTATTCCTCATGGAATGTGCCCCGGCGTCGGCATCGGAGGCCACGCTACCGTTGTAAGTAATTCAAGCAGATCAAGCTCTCCCAGACGAACATTGACAAATTGTGTTCAGGGCGGGATTGGCCCAATGACCCGTATGTGGGGTACAACCCTGGATCATGTAGTTGAAGTCGAGGTTGTCACGGCAAACTCGACAGTTGTACGCGCGAGCTCCGAGGAGAACTCGGACTTGTTCTTCGTAAGTTCCTCCCAACATTGATGCTACATGCTCCAATTACTGATATATTTCTCCAGGCTGTGAGAGGAGCTGGTGCAGGATTTGGTATCGTCACCGAATTCGTCATGAGTACTCATCCGGCGCCATCAAATGTTATTCACCTTAGCCAAAGTCATTCGTATAGCCACCCAGCGGAGGTTGCCAATGTCCTGCATACCTGGCAATCTGTTGCCACGAACCCTGCCCTCGACAACCGCTTCAGTACAGAAATGATCTTCAGTCCGTCGGGTGCTCGCATTTCTTCTACCTGGGTCGGCTCAGAGGCAGAGCTTGAGCAGAGTGGTATTCTCAGCCTCATTCAAATTGCTGATGTCCCTATCACAACTCGTCAAGAGACCTGGGAGAGTTCTCTTGCTCACCTCGCTGCCGAAGAAGCTCTCCATACGGCATCCATCCCGAACAAGCTTTACTCGAAGAGTTTGGGCTTGAGCAGCAGTGACGTCCTTTCCAGGATAGAGATTGCCCGTATTCTTGACAGTCTGCCAGCTGAGCTCATGGAAGACAACTGGTCTATCAAGTTCCAGGCTGCTGGTGGTGCTGTTGCAGAGGTTCCCGTTGGCAGCACATCCTATGCTCACAGAGACAAGGTCATGTTCTATCAATCATACGCCCCGGATGCTTCGAAGACGACCCGCAACATTCTTGAAGATTTTCACAGGAAGCTGATGAACGCTCTTCCTGAGGCCACTGGTACCTACCCAGGGTTTGTGGACACGGATCTTAGGGATGCTCAGAAGTCATATTGGGGGTCCAGTCTTGCTGCTCTGGAAGATATCAAGACACACTGGGATCCCAAGGATATTTTCCACAACCCCCAGAGCGTCTCTGCTCATACTTGAAAGCCCAAATTATTACTTGCTTTGAGTACCTTATAACGGTCACATGGGCGTTGCATGCTCGGGATTTATTTCACTTTGGGAGGTAATCTTCATAGCTCCATGTATTAGCAGTCCTGAAACGACTACTAGCTATTCGAATGGGCAACAAAACCAGCATCTATAACCAGTCTTATTACCTTATGACTATTTTGACTATACGTAAAAGCCATGGTCTGACACAATTGAGTTTGACATGTTCCCATTCTAAAGGTACTTGTCGTGGAACTTTGTGAGATCGCCTCGGCAGCAAGGGGAACGTGAAGCTATTCGCAAGTTGATGCGTACTCCTTCGAAACCAATATGCCAGGATTGCCTGGGCAATGATCATTGCTGCCAACACTTTTGCCACCATATTTCACGGCGTATGTATTCCAAACATCAACTTCATCCTTGTGAGCCTTCGGCACAGTGCCGAACGTATCCTTGTCCATGCGAATCACCTCGAAAGACTCTCTTGCAATCAAAAGGTCCGGTTTGACAACCTCTGTGCCTATTGATTCCCAACGCCACGGCTGGGCAATCCGGACGACGGGAAGACGATCCCTACTCCAGAGGCTGAGCCTCCCAAAAAGGGCGACCTTGGCGTCCCATTGCACGTGCAGTTCTCATAACGGTTTCCTGTCAACCAACCGTCAAGCTAGCATTGCAGGCCGAAAGGTTGGCTTTGACCATCGGCGGGCCGGAGCCCATACCTCGGGCTTGGGCCACTAACACGGCAAGAAAGTCTAGAAGCCAGGTCTATCCATAGCTAGTGGCTAATTTGATATCAATATCAGACTTGAACTATGGGTGTCAGATGAGGTCAACACCATAACTGACCGGGGCTATTGCACAAGGTGAACCCATGGCCACAGTGAACACGTCCTTTCGTATCACCTAGCGGAAGTGATTAACCGGCGTGCAGGGTAAGCGTCAAATGCCATGCGCGGCAAAGGTGCATCTAAGCGACAGACCAGGGACGGGAAGTATCGTGTCCCGGCCGAAGCCACCGACTCTCATGTTCACAGTGTAACGCATAATCGCGGAAAGTCTTTCGCGGCATCGGGTCCAGACCCCGACATTGGCGAGATGGGCGTCAACATCAAGGTGGTTGGGGCCTGCGGCAGGCAAACCGCCCGCGCGCGGGGGAGAAGAGCGGGGGGTGTTGAAAGAAATGAGACGCAAATGTCAAAAGAACCCGGCCTTTCGGTGGCCAAGGCCTCAGATTCTGGGTGGAACTAGCCAGGTAGGCAGATGAGGGTTGACAGATGTCCCGTGCGATGCATGCTCGCAACTGGATCGGCGCCATGAATGCCACCGAAATGAGCAGGTCTTTTCCCACGGCTCTGGGGTTGTTCCCCTGAAAGCTTCATGTCACCATCTGCTGATGTTTGGACTGTGCCAAGTAACGTCTTGCCCCTACCATCTATTACATACATGTCAATGACCATTTGAGAGAAGCGGCCTGTCTTTTCGAAAGGACCACTATGGAGCCAAGGGCAGAGTTTGCCGTCGCGCCGTAAGGCCCGTTGGGAATCGGCCCTGCTTCTAGCGTAATGTTTCAAGCCTCGGAATCGCAGTCCCGGCAAGGCCCTACCAACTTCCCCAGGCACCCCAGTCGTCTCGATCCGCACACACCCATGACGATCCGGCGGCGGCATCCATCACCAGTCTAACTGCCAGTTGGGGTAAATGGGAAAGTGGGCGAGCGGGGGATAGGGGAGGTGAGGGGTTACATAGTATGAATGGCACATCAGTCTTGAGGTGTCTGAGCGACCGCTGATGGGAGACGGGAAAGAGAAGCAAGGCGTCGGGAATAACGGTGATGGAGGACGGTATAGTTGCGGTGAATATAGCCGTATGAAGGGTAAGGGCAGTTGGGTATTGTCCTCATATGGAACGAGGGAGGCCAGGATCGGGGCTGGACAACCCCAATCTGGAGCTTTCCGCCACTCCTCCGCCAATATAGGTGATCATCCTGCCGTCTGACGGTCGCCTACTACCTGATCCGATCAGTGCCCAGTTCTCGTGCAGATGCCGCCTTCAGCGAGCTGTCCACCATTAAAGAAATTTCTGTTCTCCAGCCACTCCCACCGTAGGGTGCGTTGTGAAATCCTTAGTACGGTGCGGCCTGGAGGCGAGGCGAGCCCGCCCGTTGCGGGATCACTAGGGGGGTGAGCCAACAGTCTCACTGTTTAACTCCATCGTTTTGCATTACTAGAGGATTGCCGCAGTATATATAGACGCTACCCTGCCCTCGAATTCCGTATTATTCAACCTTAACCCTTTTCTTACCTATCCTTTTCTCTATTCTACCCTCTCCCTCGTTAAGGGATCGCTAGAATCGTAGTTTTAATAGCTTATTAATAAGCTAATATTATTATTTAAAAATAAATAACTTATTTTTATATATAAGTACTAGGAGTCTTATTATTATAGAAATAGTAGTAAATATACCGGAGTATTTAAGAGAGCTTTTTAATAAATTTTTAATACTATTTAAAGTAATTATCCTCGAGCTATAAGAAGAAGCTAAGGTATTATATTAATATAGCCCTATTTATTTTATTAGTACTAATAATACCCTTTTTAATATAAAATATATTAATAATACTCTATAGTTACGTTATTATATTTTATAAATTATACTTAATATTAGTAAAGCTTTTAGTATTATTTACTAAGTTTTTTATTAAAGTTATTATTATAAGGTTAATTTAGTTATTAATATTTTAGTAAGTATTTTAACTTAACTTAGAGGCTCTTATAGCTCTTTAAAAGAGGCTTTTAAAGGACTTATAATTAGACTTTTTACTTATTATAAATAAAACTATTATAATTAAAACTATAGTAATTAAAGCTATAGTAATTAAAACTATAGCGCTACTTATGGACCTTAATAATAAGTAGTTAATAATATAATTATTTTTTTTTATAATAAGCTTAAAAAAGTATTTTAATTTAAGTACTAAATAGGTATTATATTATTTTATTAAAACTATATTCTTATACTTGTGACTTAGAAAGAATTAACTTTCTTCGATAATAAGGTACTTAGAGCTAACAGTCTGGCGCCCGTCTGCACCGTCTGGGGTTAGCTGATGGATAGCTTACCAACTTGCATATGCTTATCTCTGCATGTCGCTAAAGCATTCCGGCTGTGATGCCTGTTAATTGCCGTTGCAAGAGGTGCCACCTTGTGCCTACATATTGCCGTGGGGACTTTTGGTCTAGGTCAAGTCGTATGTACCTTATATATATGGTGCCCCGGCGGTAGTGTGTATGTAGCTTGAAAATGACTGTGGAGGCTGGCTGGTCAGACGAGGAACCCATGTCTGGCTTGCATCGGACAATGGCATCAGGGCGATTATCTGGATGATGCCGAGCATAGGATATGTAGGATCTCGTTGCGTAATAGAGTAGCCAGGGGTTTAAGGCCAGAAAGACGAAAAAAAGCAAATATTCGTATGATAGAGAGACCAATGATGAACGGCGCTAGGGGCTTGGCGGGCGAGCCCGAACGAGGCCTACTAAATGCCTCGTAGATTCTATTAGATTGTTCTACCCGCTAGCCATGCTAGCCATGAGTATACTTCAGTAAAGTTCGGTCTTAGCTCGGGAGTACCAGCAAAGTCAATTAAGCTCAGACTAGGGGATTAGAACGTCTCTAAAAGGCTAGAAGAGTATTTTCGTATTTACGGATGGAGATGCGAGGTCTGTATTGCGGGCGTAGACGAACCGTAAAGTAGGGCGCCGTTGTCGAGTTACGGCGTACGGCCCGAACGTGCGAGAATCAGAACAAGCATAACCAGCTCCTAGGAGGTGCAGCGAACGAGCGCACCGTTCGTCAAAGCTAAGTTTCTCCAGCCCTGCCGGCAGAAAACTTAAGACTGTCGCATCTGCCCGCGATGCGGTTAAAAAGTGCCATCTAGTATCGAGACGCTTGGAGATAGGATAAAAATCATATAGCCCCCAAGATCGACATCTATAAAAGCAGGATAGAGGCTTCAATCATCTTGAGTAGTAGGGAGCGGCGGGCGTTCGACGAGTTACTAATAAGCAGCTTAATTTAGCAATTTTCTCCTCCCAAGATGTCTAGTTTGGAAATCTCTGAGCCTAATTAAGAATTCGTTAAATGCCGGATTACTAATCCGGATATCTGTCCGCTCGGGATGGCCGAATTGGAAAACCTCCGACGGTAGATAAGTTTTCTAACTACCGGAGGCTAAAAAGTATTTATACGAGTTACGAGGACCCCGAACGCTTTTTCGCTAAGTTCCTGGATCTTTTCCGAAGTTCTTTAGCATAGGATGCTTATTAAGACCTTAAACCGACTATAATCTTCCTTCTGGTGGGAGAGTTCCGAATATAGCTCAGCCCAGGTACCGTTGATGTGGGGTTTTAAGGCCGAGGAAGTCCGGTCCATCACCGGGTTCTCGCTTAAAATTCCGACTTTTTGCGTGTTATACTATGCGATTTGCTTAAACTTTTTCTCTTTATAATGGCTAAAGATTCTCGCTCTAAATGGAATGTGGCTGGAGTCCCGAACGCGATGGGTGCTGTGCTAATATTGGATATTTCGGAATACTTAATATCCGGAACTACTGGATTAACTTTCCCGCGGCTATTTTTGAGGCTCTTTAAGAGAACTCTCTATTATAATTCCGGCTGGCAAAACTCTCCCGCAATAGTCTACGTTGTCGTAATATACTATATGTGATCGTCCGGCTTATAGTATCCAAGTCTATGCGCTTCTTATATAAATTATTACCTGTGCTTTTTGAATACTACCTAAGATCTAGAGGTTAATCGGGGTAGGTGTACAATGTACCTTAACTAGGTGATAGAGAAAAGGATTTGATTGATTATAATATGATCTTTGAGGGCCTCTTAGTATCGCTGATATGTCTAAATGTTTGAATTTAGGCAGAATTGATAGATGCAGATGGGTATTTTGACCTACCTAAAGTGCTCTTTGGGTAAGGTAGGCCGTCAAAAGAGTGGCTAGACGCCTTGGCTATGTTCCTGTCTATCCGTAGGGCTCGGTAGAAATTGAGTGCGCATAATGCGATATCAACAATACTGAATATGATGGCATCGCACAATTATTCGTAGTTCCTCTTTGTGCGAATTACCTAGTCAATGTGAAGTTAACTCTGCTAAATGTTACATTAGCCGTGCTAATCGTAAACAAGGGTGCTGGATATACCCTCTAAACTCAAGCTGCTGGAAATTGGTAAGTTCTTAAACCCGAAAACACCCAAGCTTCCATAAATGGTCTGAAGTGTGTCGAACAGTGTTTCCATTCTTATATCTCCCGACCTTGAATCGGAAGCGCGTTTATGCCGTGCTGGTAGCCCTGGCTGACTGGCCTCGTGACATTAGTGTCCGGTGTAGTAATCCTAGCTAATACCGTAATTGCAAAGTATAGTCATACATCGTCAAGTCTCTGTTCTTTGGGTAGTTCTTTCTATTGTGCCTACCCGATCTATGGGAAGACTTATGTCAAGAGGCCTTTGCGCGTATGATCGTCCGGATGCTTCCTTTGAAATCTATGCATGTAGTACTCCCGAGATCCGAGGTGATAATCTGAGCGGCAGGGGGTACATGAGATTGAAATTCGGACGGAAACTAGCAAGCTCGGGTGGCTGATGTTTGTAATTATCGCTGCGCGACTCGCAACTCTAACAGGTTGTTTACCTTATGCTTATCTCCGTGTAACTAGATACGACCTCTAAGAACGTTCATTGAGCTAACGATGTGGCGATCACGGGTAAAGTCCTCTACTTTTTGGGCATCCTTCTTCTTCGGTCTCGGGTAGCTAAATTTAGAATGTGTTGATGAAATCAAGCTTAGCCTTCTCATAGTGGAAGTTTCCTCTATCTATGCATGTCCTTCTAAGTGATCTAGGTTGATGTAAACTTCTTCATTAGAACCTATGTAGTAAAGCGTCAATACTCCAGAAGAGACGACGCAGCGGTTCATTGATGTATGATCGACCGGATCTTGCCCCTTAGCATTCAAGTGCCTCGAAACGTACGTCATGGCCGGTCGATATCCTATACGATGATGGAGCGTTCATCTGGACATGAGACGAATAAACGGTGAGGGGTAGTCGAGACGCCCGGCACACGGCATGGATAGTACTCAAATCGCACATGCACTAAGGGCCTCCTAAGCACCGGATTTTCCGAGATGCCCTGCTTAGAATGTAATGCTATAGAAAAGCCAATCCTATAAAAGCTGCAGACTTCTAGACGTGAGGCGCAGGGTGTTAGGATATTTGCGTGATCACTACACTTCCTAGCTGCAGATCATGGGTGAACGAGGTGGTGGTGGGTAGGGTGAAGTTTGTGAGCGGGCATGGATGCAGGCCTCACATTCCGGAGTTCGGATACAGTCTCAGTGAAGAAATCGGGGGGGGGGGGGGGGGGGGGGGGGGGGGGTGGGGGGGGGAAGGAAGAGGGGCGGGGGGCGGGGGGGGGGGGGCGGGGTGGGTGGCGGGGGTGGGGTGGCGGGTGGGGGGGGGGGGGGGGGGGGGGGGGGGGGGGGGGGGGGGGGGGGGGGGGGGATCTTCGGTACGTCGGATCACGAAAGAGCCGCATGAAGGTCCCGAGTGTGATGTGTCGACCAGGTGGTGATTGATCGTCATGATCTCCTGTCGGGATGAGGCGGCTGCGCCCTCCGGCCCGGGTTTGCAGCTTGGATCATGGGACGACGGCTGAGTGACAGAAATCAGCGGTGTTTTGTTGCTGTCGCCAAGTCGGATGGTGGCAGTAAGAATGCTTCTGACCTGAAGCTTTCGGAATGGCCTGCTATGAGACAATGATGAGATACCGCAGTAGGTAGATAGAAATCGTCATGTTGAGGTTGAAGTTGAGTTGGTGGTGTGGAGAGTGAGAGTGAGACGAAGTGCCGGGAACTTGGGCAGCATGTGTTACAGATTCTCCCTCCCCGCACACAGGGACCCCGCGGCCTGTCAGACGCAGCCCCGCGCCGCCCCTCCATTCTGCGGGGAGGGAGTAATAGCTGTCAACTGCCCGCATCACCGCAGAACCTCGCCAGTTGACTTCATCTCACGATGCTCCATTCATAGTGAAAGGTTCAAACGCCCGTAACTTATCACTTTTTATTTTTTTTTGAGTTGGCGCGCTGATCCTGCCGCATCATCATTCCCGTGGCTCACTCGAACACGTCTCATCTTAGCCTCACAGGCTAAGGCGCTGTGATGTGCCTGACATTTACATGGCACACGTGCGCGCCAACGCCACAACCAAGTTAAACTGCCACACGGCTCACGATGAACACCAGGGCTCTGGTTAACCCGCAGTGAGCTCGAACTCAAAGAAAGCTCAAGACCAAAAGATGCGGCATCCATCACACTCGTAGGACCGATCGTCTGGTTGCGCTCACCATGGACCTTGTACACATGGCGGCAATTGACTTTGGCGTCGTACCTTAGCCTCATAGGGCTGGATTTAGATGAACCCATCGCATGAAGGCTGCCGGGTAAAGATGCTTCCAAACTTTGTGTTCACCTTGTTTGAACCTCACGATGGGTTTTCCTTTCCAACTAGCAGTGAATTGTGACCGAGCTCTACTGAAAACTCGATTCACATAAACTCATACTGATCCTCCACCTACAAGGAAGAACCTCGGTCACACGTGAGCAATCACGTTCATGATTGAAAATCTTTCACCCGCCCGAGCCATGTCGCTGAGCCGAGACCGAGGCAATGGCGTTCTTTAGACGAACGGAATAATTGCGCGGATTCCGTGGGCCAATTCGTCACTCGATGCTCATGCTTAATGTTACGTTACTCAATCGAACGTCAATGCTTTTCTTTACGTTACTCAATACTCCTAAGGTAGAATGTCAATGTCCCTATTACGAAATAATGTCGTTCAGAGTCTGAGGCATTTCAAGGCCCATGAACAGAATTTTCAACACCCATCCGATATCTACTACCTTACCACCTTACTAGCACCGCGCCTCATGTACCTTACCTTACGTGAAACCCCCAATCCGTCAGCCCCAAAAATCACAGAACCAAGACAAAACCGTGCCCCCACGAAGCAAACCGCGGGATATATCACTCATCAACCCTTCATTCACTTAGCCAATCCCACACAGACTAGTATCAATCCGTCGAAATCTGCTCATACGAATGGATCCATCCCCCATTGACATGTCCACATTCCCCAGCATACCTGTAGGCACCAAGCGTAAGGTAAGGCACACCGTGATGGGGCCCTCCCCTTTCCCCCCTAAGGCCCCACAACCCCAACACCCGGCCGGGCGCCCGGCCCTCCGAAATGCCGCCGGACAAGCCTTACGGGGACGCACTGCGGTACCTGCGCCGCAGCAGCCAGTGAGTACCTAAGTTACCTTACACCCCAGTGAAGCAAAACCATGACACACCAACACACACACACCACTTACACCAGACGCGATGCACCCTCGCCGATATCCGAAACGGCATCTTCCGACAACAAGACATGCTCCGTACTCCGTACACGCATACGCTGAGCACATACCTACCTTGGTCCGGATACGCCAGAGTCCTGACACATTTTGACACCTCCCTTGAATGCTTGGCGCTTGATAGCTTGGCAACACTAACCCCTCCCTCCCTCCCTTTCTAGTCCCTGAAAGGCTGAAAGGCTGAGGGCCTGAACTCCAATCAACTCTCTTCATGCCCTATCTTGACATCGCCCTGCCTCCTTTACACCCCCTGACTACCTAACTTATGTTGTTGTCTACCGTACCTTACCTTGACTTGTCTTGTTTCAAGTAGCACCAGTGCGGGGTTCGCGGTCTCTTCCTGTCTGCCTGCTAGGTACCAACGTCTATTCATCGCGCATCGCAAGCAAATTTGTGACGGGCAAGGGTCTGGTCCAATACACTTGGAAAGTCTAATAGCGCGCTCCGTAGGTATTCGGCCTAATGGCGCAAGGATTCCTGACGGAGGGCCGCTCCGTCGAGAAACCAGGGCCCTGGGTTCTTCGCTACCTTACGCCTCTGCCAATGGTTTAGTTGCCTAGTTTTGATATTCCTGCACTTGAGAGAACTAGCCAGCACGCCATGCAAGGTATGGAAGGAAATAATTGTTATTGCTACGGACAAAGTCTAAAGTGATGACTTGCTTGAGATTTCATGCCACTCTATGCTTCCGCTGCGCCACTGTGCTACCAACCAATGCCCGTTGAAAGAATCCCAAGGGTATCTTGTTTTCTGTTGAAGCCTTCGAAACCACCAACGCCGGATCGACCCATTGTCAACAACTGTTCCTGGTGTTATGCAATGTCGCTTGAAGTAATACCGTCTCTAGACACCCCCCGTCAATGTGCACCAAGCCAAATAAGAAACCAAAATCACCACCATATTGATGTTCCCGCCCAGGTCTCATGTTGAAAGCGGTTGAGCTCTTGCTCTTCACCTGTCCCTAGCTCTGGTATCTTAGCTGTGGCCGTGACCATGCCCATGACTGTTGATCCTACTATCCGGGTCTCTCTCCCAATATTGCTCAGTCTTGTAAGGCTGATGAGACTGCGGGAAAAAAGTGTCCCCCAAGCTGTTTTGAGTTGCCGTATAATCGTAGAGGCCTGCGTCGAGCCGATAGTATGAAGGCGTCACCAAGTCTGGGCTCTGCGTAGGTGAAGTCGAGGGAAGCGAAGCAACCGACAGCCCAGAAGATGGCGTTGGTGGCGGATACACTGACGAATGCGGCAACTGCATGCCCATTATCCCTGGCATGGAATGTGCCATCAAAGGCTGTGGATGCGCGTAGCTGACCGCCTGGACTTGGTGCCGACTCGTCTGTTGCATTATTGTCCCGGCAGATGCTTGTGCGCTTCCGTGAGAAGACGATGCCGGACTTGGAACTCCCGTCGCTGAGCCTTGGTGGGAGAAGCCTTGCTGTTGTGCGAGATCTTTCGAGCGCTGGGCTTGCTGGGCTAGTTGAGCCATGCCCTGGCGTTGCCGGACGCTGCGCATTTGCTCAGAGTCCATGCCGTATTGGAACTGTCGTTTGCGATTCTTGACAACTTGCGAATCTTTTCGAATCCGCAATCGACAACCTTGATCGCTGAGATGACGGGTCAAATCCGTTGAGGAACTCATTCCAGGGTAGGACCGCGCCGTATGAACTTGGAAGCCGTGGGATTCCATCTCTGTCATGAAATACACTTCGCCGCCCTTCATGTTGTACAGCGCAAATCTCAGCTTGAAAAAGCCCTCCATCTTGACAGAGAGGTCGGGAAAAACGAAGTAGCCTTCGTCCTGGCCATCGATACTCTTGTACTTCTGCAGGGAGGATACTGTCGATCCCACCAAGCCTTTTGCACAGGTTTCGGGGTCCATTTTGGTTTTCTTATCACCGGGCTTGAGGTAGACTTGGACGAACAAGCTAGGGCCTATTGCACGGTTAGCGTCCCCCAAGCTTAGGTCGCAAACAGGGCTCGGGAGGATGATTTCGCAGCTTACTAGACAGAATGAAGTTTGCGTGATTCTGATTGTGACTTCTGAGGTCGATTTTGAGAATCGGTGGAGGGTCAATAGGTTTACGATCTGTGAAGTTACATTAGGGACACATCGAGTAGCATTGTCAGCCGCAGACGAACCTTTCTCTTTGCCAGTTGCTATTTTGGCGTGTTGCGGCGCTTGAACAATCACCAGACGCAAGGAGTCCCTATCTCTCATTATGCTGAGACTTGTCAGCTTCTACCCAAACTTCTTCCATTCATCATGGTGTTGAGCCTTAGACATACTCTTGGGGGTCGGGAGCCGGCCCCGTGTGCCAACTAGATTGGTACGACATTTGTCGTCGTGTTTAATTGGTATGATTCGGATGACAATGTAATGTGCTGTGAGGTGTCCCGTGGTTCGTTGTTACTTGGTAAGAAAAGAAATAGTTGGTCTGTTATGTTCAAAATATCCTGACACGTCGGAGATAGGGGCAGTTCGTTCGATGTTGGATGAGTGTAGCAGGGTAGGTTTGATACCCGGAAAGCTGGTCTGCCGTGGCGACGAGAGACTTTTGTATCTCCGAAATGGGCGGCGCGGTAAGAAAGACGATATTTGATTATTCGAGTGCGAGGAGCCGTTGATGATGGATGCGGGTGGGCGAGGCTTATCTGATACGATACGTGACAGCGACAAGTGGTGGAAGAAGTACAAGTGGTGGAAGGAGGAGATTTAATGCGACAAAGAAGTTGACGGTTGCTGAACCCATGCCAAATGATGGTAGCGCGAAGCAGTGTACTCCGTACAGTACCAGGCGCAGATCCCTCGAGGTGGGACACAGGACAGCAGCAGGGAAGACTGATCGGAATGTTCCTGTGCGGAGAGGCAACAAGAGGAGAGTTGGAGGGTAGGAAGCAATAGTAGTGCCAGTGTATCCAAGAAAGCGGCTCTTTTCTACTTTCTAAGTGGTCAGTGGCAACGGCCTTTCTCTCAGCATACCCACACAGATACAGCATGTGCTGGCGATATAGACAGGGTCTGGCCTACCTATGGCAAAGCAAGCTACACCCGTCCCTCACAGTTGAGGAGCACAGTGGTACGTCGACAGCGCCGTGGCAGAAATGGACAACTCGAGGTCTACGAGTAGCGCGGAGCGGGCGCACGAATCGTTGCGCGTATACTTGTCCGAGTTTGCTACAACCACCAAAACGCAACCTAAGCCTCCTTTATCTTGAAATTGCTGAGTATGAAATCAAAAGTCGAGTGTCGAGTAAGGTTGGCTTTGCTGCGAAGAGTAAGAGATGGGAATGAGGGTAGGAGGCTTCGGGAGAGTATCCGAGATGATATGCCGTTGAACCTGATGTGGTAGATAGATGGTTGATAAAAATGCAACTAGGAGGTAAAGCAGTGATCTTGATATAAAGTCGGGCAGGCCAACTAGGTCTCAATGGCCCTGGAAGCTGTTGTCAGGATCAGGGAAAGACGGGTGGAGTAGGGGAGGGTACCGTACCTCAGGGGTCGCATGAAGGGGCGTGTACAAGATGGAGACGTTTGGGGATGGGGAGGAGGCGTCCAACGTCGAGTACTGGAACTGGGTGTATGGGATTAGGACTGGGAATACTGTGAAAAGAAAACGGTCAGCCAAGCTGTGAGCACTGAGCCAAAAAGAAGCTTGGGGATGGCGGGGGGTGTGCCGAGGAACAACACGTCTCCGTCTCCCCAACCTGCCTCGCCATGAACCCTGTCCCAAGAGCTGGTTCACTTGGCCAATGCTTGCCTGTTTCTTCTCTGGCAGGACTGTCTGGACGGACACAGCAGAATGAAGGAGCATTGGAAGTGGGAGTGGGAGTGGGAGTGGAAGATGAAAGGGGGGTGTGGCAGCTTAAGGTGGGATACCCAAGTAGGATGCACGGTGTGTCGTACCAATGAATCCCCTTTTCCTTCTCTTTGAGAGGGGCTCTCAGATTATCGGGGATTTCAACCGCGATTTGGAGACGATGACGATACACAGAGACACCCCAAGCCCATGTCTAGGTGCCGGACGTTCTAACCCAGGAACGAACAGTTCGATCTGAATGCAACGGCGTTCGCCTTCAAACTTCAAAAAGGGCGGGCAAGGGCGTAGCTCGGAAGATAGGGCCAAATGGTAAGTGGGCGTCCGGCTCTGTTGTCTTGGTCGACTGTGGATTGCTAGAGCAGGTACTTCCTACACTTATCAGGATGCTTAGAAGAACTGGATGCCAGATGCTGGACGGGACTCTTGGGGTGACATAGACTAGGCCCAGGCCTTGGTTGCCTTCCGATGGGGACAGAAAGATTGAGGAGAGACCGATGAAGAATCCCTGTGTCGCTCTGGTCTGTGCCGCGAGGTTCGAGTCTCTTGGCTGAGGCGTCCCTGGTCGTCCCGGGTCTGGTCAGTCGACAACCTTCGGCAAGAAGCGACCTGTCAAGCGGCGGTTTGGGGGCGGTCAAGGGAAGCCAAGTTGACTTGGGCTGGACTCGGCTGAGTTGGCCCTCGTGCGGAAGTCGTTTGGCAGTGGGCGTGTCGTGCCGAGTAACGGATATTGCGAGCGTTCTTGCTACGGGAGGATGATCAATCAATCTCAAGATGGGTTTGGTGATGCCGTTGAGCTTGGGTACTCCGATGTATCAAATGTGGATGCAAGGCGGAAAGTAATCCGAACATAGGGTACGGAGTAAGCGTTTTTGCTGCCCAGATGAGTCTTGGTGCCGTCTTGTTGTTGATGAGCAATTGATGACTTGAAGATGAACAACGACGTGATGAAGAACGTGGCTGGGCCCTGAGACGAACGCGCAGATGAAAGAGAGGTCCGGTCGGATTTAGAAGCAATTTCTGACGGGTCCTGACTTGCTCTGTGCGTTCATGCGGCGAGAAGAAAAAGACGATGATGGACTAAGTCAGACACGGCACGGGTCCCGGAGATGGTCGGGAGGGAACTTTTGACGGGAGCATTCGCAGAGGGCCTCACCACATCAGTCGGGATGTCCAAGTGGATCTCATGTAAGGTTAATGCTGGCCAAAGTGAGGGCCTTGTGAACGACGAAGTGTCAGGCCAGGGAACTCTGAGGGGGAAAGATGCAGAAGAGGAGAAATGAGGTGAATGGAACAGATCTGATATTCACAAGTGGAGAGAAAAAGAAAGAAGTGAGGTTGCAGGGCGCGAGGCGCGAGAGTCAACGTCAAAGTGACTTGGTACCTTCCCTTTCCTTATATTAGGTAACCAAGAATAGTGTACCTCGTAGAGTCTTGGATAAATAGCCAAGGGAAGGAGTTGTCGATTGACACGGAGGAAGAAGGAGGTGGACGGGAGAAGGTGAAAGGCGTTCACCTGGCTGAATTGTTCACCTGGGACCTGGTCTCCCGTTCCTACCCTACCTACCTTACCGTGCCTCCCCATGTCCATTCCACTCAGTCTCTGTAACCGTTCCATGTCGGTATTGGCCATAACCCATGCATATCAAAAAGATGGGGAAAGAGACACTGGCAGGCAATACCCAGATGCATCCACACACCCATTGGAACTATGGAGCAATGGAGCGTGCAGGTTGTGGAATGGCAGGCACGTCTGGATAGACGACCTATTACACTGGGTACGTATCCGTATACCTACCACAGTAGAGGCAAAGACCGTAAGGTTGAGAGGGAAGGGGCGTTCAGATGGACCGCGGCGCGAAGGCCGGTTGCTTGCTGCGCACACAATAAAGTAGGCAGGAAGGATATCCCTTGGAGGTAAGTGCTGAATGAGACGGGAGATGCGTGGACTACCTGAGTTAAAGGTACCTTGTCAGGCTAAAGTGACTTCCGTCTTTACGAGAAAGCACGGATGGCGGAAGTAGGCGATACTTGGCCCGTCCTCGAGGAGTATGTGTGTTCCGCACCCACACGTTGGGTATCCCGCACCCATACTAGGCTCGTTCAGGCAAGTGGTGGGCAGCACGTGATTACATTGCTGAACGGCAGTCACGTGCTACGCTCTCGGCGCGCCTTCCTATTATTTTTACTTCTATTTAGACGCGTATTTCCCTCGCCTAAATACCTCATTTTCTAACTATTTTCAACATAGGAAAGGTACTTTTTCTAATACTAAAATATAGGCTCTAGAGACGTATTTCCTCTGAGCAAATCATGACTTTTAAAGTCGTCGTTTTAAAAAACGCATACAGCTAGTATCGGAAAGAGGGTATAGTAGAGGAAAGTACAGCAGAGGAAGGTGCAGCAGAGGAAGGTGCAGCAGAGGAAGGTACAGCAGAGGAAGGTGCAGTAGAGGAAGGTGTAGGAGACCAAGGCGGGACGCGGCTTCCATTCTCCAGAAATTTCCGGAATAATAGTGGCTCCGGGCCAGAAGTGGCTGCTGCGGCGGTGTAATCACGTGCTGCCCACCACTTGCCCGAACGAGCCTAGTATGGGTGCGGGATACCCAACGTGTGGGTGCGGAATACACATACTCGTCCTCGAGACGGGTGCGGGTGTGTCGTCTGCGATGTCTCGATGTACGCCACAAGTAGACAGGTACCGCACCATGGTACTGTCCGTACGGAGTACCTTAGGCGCAACTTGGTAAGGCAGGGCAGGGCAGGGCTGGGCTGGGAAAAAGAAGGCAGGTACTTCCTTCCTCGAGTCCAGTCGAGGATGGAACGGGAAACAGAGCAACAGACCACATTGGGAAAGATGGTCCTGCAACCTGCCCTCCTTCTTCTGCCTCTCTCCACACCTCAAGGCCTACCTACTGCGTGGAGTCTGGACAGAGGCGCAGACGTTGGCCTTGCCTTAAGGTGTCTCTGCTTCATGTGCTCCATGTGCCCGAGAAAGTACCGACACACGTGTTGGACCGTGTTGAGGTACACCACCATGCGTCGAATGTCTTGTCTCTGCCTCAGGTAACGTAGGTAAGGTAGCCTGATCTGGAGCTAAGCTGAGCTAAGGCAGGTGAAGGTGGGTGAAGTAACGCCAGCTGCGTTGGTAAGGGTAGGAGCAAGACTGAACAGGGCAAGCTGCGAGGTGCTGCATCTGTACCTTAGGTTGGCTCACCTAGGTAAGGTAAGGTAAGCAGGTACATAGGTACCTTATCTTAGCTAATGGAAGTCAACAAGAGGTGCAGATGAGGTGGTCTGAGTGATCAGGTCAGTGACTCGAGACTTTTCACCCTGACTTTACTGTGCACGAAGTAGGTGAGTGGGAGTAAGTCAGTGAGTGAGTGGATGTCGGGAAAAAAGGCAACAAAAAAAGGCAGGGAAGGATCAATCGGGTGGTAGGGCCTGCATACGGAAATCGTCTCTGCTCTACCGTACTCCGTAGTCTCTGCGTTGTTGCTTCGCGGCTTCGCCTAGCACTCGATGGGAGGATCCCTGCTCTGTCCGGTTATTTTCTGCCCTGTACAAAGTGCAAAACGCAGTGAATAAGAGACGGCGGGATCCGACCACAAAAAAAAAAAAACAGACTGTGCCACCATGGATTGTATCTCAGATGAATCAGCCCTGGCATAAGGTCCCCTAGGGGTTTACATCCAGCTATTACGTGAACGCCAGAGATGGGCCGATTGAGATTCAATCGGGACAATCTCTTGTCTTTTCTCTCTCTTCCTTTTCTCAACACCTTGATTTTCCCGCGGCATAAATGAATATCGCAGCAACGCGTAGGCACATCATTGCCATTTCTTGACCATCGATGCTGCAAGTCACTGTGCTTTGGCCATTTCTGCGGAGAGAAGAACATCATCCACGACCGGGTCCTTTTCTCCTCCCCTTGTTCGCCCCTGGTCAACCCCCACCGCCCATCATCTTCATCTCTCCCATGCCTAAACTTCTTTCCTCACAGTTCACTTTTTGTGTCTCCTCTCCGACTTCCCACTTCCACTGCCTCCGTGCTTTCCACTTTCCCCCTTGTCCCCTGACGGGCAGAGAAGACAGCTTGACAACATCCTTGACACGAACATCCCTGATCCCTGCTCCTCTTGATCTTGCCCCTGGGGCCTTGGGTGCCGTGCCCGGACCGGAAGTCTACGGCTCCACCCTGCCGTCTGTGCGCGGCGAAAAGAAGAAGTCGTAGCAGGCATCAAGGCATGAATGGAAGCTTCTGAGACAATGCTTGGACAAACGTTGGCTTGACGGGTAAAACGTCCTTCCAAGACAAGACAAGATTGACGGTTATTTTTTTCTTCTCGTGTTTGTTTTTTCCTTTCTTTGCACTATCTAAGCTATCCGTGTTGATGAAGCACATGCTTGATCCGAATCTTCAATTGCGCCCTGCCTCGGCCAACTCCGAGCTGCTCCACACGGGGCGGACTGGGCCACACGGGGAAAACGGGGGATTCGTCGAGGACCGTGAGTTCTTCAAAGTTCTTTGTCAGGACGAGAACCTCAGCTGACAAGAATGACAGGACAGACTGATGCTCCATAAAGATTCGGATATCTGAGATAGATAGCGCCATCTCACACCAACTTGAGTGCTCAATGGTCACATACACATTCAGGCTGTGGTACTGTCGTCCTCCACGCCATTTATCCTTGACACTCTGATGCCACCTCGGAGACTCGGGTAGGCATTCATACCTTAGCATACTGCGATATCCGCAATAATAGTCAGTTTCAATGCTGATGTTGGCAGGACCAGCATCCAAGCGGCACGTCGAGGGTCCTGAAGCTCCGGAGAGTGGCTCATTTGACAGCTGTCAATGATCCCAGCCTTGCCTGGGCTTGGTAGAACCTTGCCCTACCTTACCATACCTTACAGTGACAAGGTGCCTTACGTATCCATCATCGTGCGGCCCAACTGACGAGGAACGGATCAAACATCCTTAGCTACGACCTGACAGATTTACTTTCTTCTTGGTATTGATGCTTTTCACTACCTTGATCAAGGCAGGAGAGGTGAATTCGAGGCACAGATGGGGACGATGCCCGCTCACGACGTGACTCCAGGTTCGAAGTGTTCCTGCCTTGGCTGGTCATACTGTGCGAAAACCATCAACTTTCAACAAAACACGGTGTTCAAACACTACAAGTGGGCTGGAAATCACGGTGCGCAAAGATAGAGGAAAGATGGTACTCCCCTGCTGGCTCCTTCCTCGCACAGTGACTCAGTGCAGGGCACCTTCCACCACAATGAGGTGTTGACGTGAGGATACGTACCGAAGTACTCAGGTACTTTATTTCGGACCCATTAAATGTGACATATCTCCACTCTTCCTGGTCCTCTGTGTCCATCCCGCTGAGGAAGTGGATGACTCCGCTGTCTGTTTGTGACTTTGCAAAGTCGTTCGTTCCTCCCATTCCCACTTCCATGTATTTGCAGTACGTATCCGTACGTACTATCGCCCTGTTGCTTCTTGTCATTTTGAGTTGATCGTGCGCAACGTTCAAAAGAGGCAGGTACTCATCGCTGGTATTCAAAAGATGCCTCTGCTTTCCATTAAAATAAGGCATGGAAGGTAGGTAGGTACCTTGGACACCTGCCTTGTATGGAGAACGCAGCTACCTCAGTACCTGACGTGAGAAGCTGGACGCAATACGTCCCAGTCCCAAGGTTCTCGTTGGCTCTTTCTCCCGCTTCCGTCTTTGGGTTGTCATTCCTTCCCTTCTGGGCGTCCCTTTCTCCCTGAGTCCCTTCCCATCCCACATCCCCCACCCTCCTCCACCACACACCGGCATGAAGAAATTCGCCGACTACAATGCCACAATCCGATTCACGGCGGGACATGTTCAACATGCACAATTGTTTCGCTTCCGAATCGACTCTATGGATACTCGACATGCTTCTCCTTTTCCAGATCATTTGTCACTGCCAGCATTCACCTCCTGTTCTTGCGACCTGCCTACCCAATTCGACATTGATGAAACAAATAAACCGTCGTCCTCCGCTCCGGTCCACCTCCAAACCCTCGTCCATTCCAACGCCCTGTCAGTCAACGCCCGCCCAACACCATTCACCACAGCGGTCGCTGGGTAGACACAAACACTTCAGATGACTCCGTCACTGTCTGTTATTTCGCATATCACGGCAATGTCCGATGTGTTCTGTTTGGGAGAGGCCTCCGTTGTCATCACCGACGACATATCACCCTCCCTGGGCTTTCGACATGGCAGCGTTTGCGGCTTGCCCTGCATCACTCTGGCCTCGCATTGGGCTGGAGTACGCTCATCCGATCCAATAAGCCGCCTCACGATAAATATCGCTGCCAGCTAAAACGGGAACCCCCCCCACCCCCTATGGGCCACGACGGCTATAGTCAATGATGGACGACACGATTGCCTCTAAGACCAGCCTCCTTGCTCTTGACGTTGTGTGTTGACCGGCGAGCAAGCTCTTCGGCGGGGCGTCATGGGACGCGAAGGAGAATTTCCCAGTCTGTCAGCAATCACTCGCACTCAGCCCAGCAAACACCCCTTCAAACGAGCGCCGGAAGGCTATGCAATATCAGATTACTCCTGGTATTCTGCCCACTCTGCCCCTGCCAATCGCCGACACCACCTATTCCCCCTCTGCACCATAATGACTAGGTCGCGCCGCACCAAAGTCCGAGGAGGAGGCACTGCACTGTCTCGACCGGCATGCCACTGGCCATACGACAAGGCTGCGAATTCTAAGAGTCTCTTGCATCTGGACTACTGTTTCGCCTCGGCCTGTCATTTATCCCTGGGTCTTCTAGAAGAAGAACTCACAACTCTATTCCATACCGATGCCCCCTGCACAACCTCCTCCGCCAGAGGCGGGATGGCATCATCCCCCAGATTTCCATTTCGCACCTGCTTATGCAACGCCTTTTTGACAACCTTCGTCGGCAATCTTTCTGGAATATCGTGAAACGCCCCTGCAGCGATTTACGGCTTCCAAGAAAAGAGCCCTCGAAATAGGTTCCATGTCCGGCAGGCAAGGGATCAGGGGACTACAGATGAGGAACTATCAGCCGGGTTTCGCTCCGCTGATCAGTTTCTCCAGAAATGTCTTCACGCTGGAATGCTCGCAAAGATTATTCTCTAATCAGGAGGAAAGCCATCCTCTAATCCAACCTGAACGATAACAGACGAGATAGAACAGAAGTCATGAATAGGCCAGGCACCATCTCAATTCGACTCGAGATCCTCATTGATTCACCACCACCAGATTAAAGTGAGACCCATGTGGCCGCTTTGGCTCCCTGTCTATTCTGTCCTTGGGCCAAATTTGACGTGTTGTCCAAGCGGCGTCCTCTTCAGCACGCCCCGACAGTGTAGAAGCTGCATACAAATAATGTGTCCAACGTCCGTTATTCTAGCTCGACGGCAGAGTTTCCGCCAACGGCTTCCGCTGGGTCATGCCGTGCACGGCATTGACACGGGAATTGGATACCCGTCAAGGTCGATCAGACCGACGAAAAATAACAAGTGTGGTTGAATGGCTAGCCCCCGGGACGGATCGCATCAGCTGTAGAGTTCCAGAGACATTCCTCGGAACCCAGCTTTGTTTACATTGGCGTTCTTGCGAACCCGCCGTTCAAGTCGTGCCTCGTTGCGGATCTTCGACTCAGCTCCCGGATTCGATCATCTTTTCGGGGTCAGAGTGAAGTGGATGGCAGCTTGACATGGTTTGGTGCCTTTCACTTGCACTTATGGGACACAACAGTCTTGTTGGATCATGATGGCCCATTCGGGGCTTGGTCACGGTCTGCTCTTGAATTCAATGGCAGTCACGTCACATGGAGTCTTGCGAAGGTCTCCTGCGGCACGGTGCTGATCGGCTCTGTGACCCACCACCTCATTTCATTCCACACCCACCACCCACAACCCGAAAGACTTGTACTCGGCCGAACTGCACTAACGAGTGTCATCTCTTGATAATCTTTTCCTGCAAAGCGGTTCAAGATATCGATCTCGAAACGTCCTTCAATGTAAGAATTCAGTTTTAGCAGTATACTCTTCTCTGATGCCAGATACCTAGCCAGAGATCTCTTGAGACTCAGTATGAGCCTACCCAATTATGTCTAGCGTTGGGCAACTTGATATTCAACCTGCGCACATCACCACTCTACAACTTGCTTGCGGACAAATTGCCGGTTTGGATATGGAGAGATTGGCAATTTCTCACATCTGACCGAGTGTCACGGCAATTATTCTGCTTGCTCAGAGGTTTAATCAAGGCTCATTCGGGGTCTCGGGAGCTGACATGCAAAACAGGCTGTTCAATTGGACCTCTCTCTGGGATCAGACAGCAAATCCGAGTCTGCCGTTGTTTATGTTCGCACACCTGATGCACCCTTTGAAAGATACTCATCAAGAACTTTCGCATGGTGCGCGGCTATTTATGGCACCTGAAAGACTGTCACTGACCAGTCCAATGACGAGAATACCTCGGCTCGGCACGAACAGAACTACCTATAACGTCGATCGAGTCAAGTCTAGCTTTCGTCGGAATCTTGGAGTTCTTAAAGGTCTCAACCTTATTCGGACGACTTTGCGTGACCCAAGATCGTCGCCAACGCAGTGGCGGATGCTCAATGGTAGTAGTGATTGTGCAGCTGTCTGTCGACTTAACGCCTTGCGGGCTGTGGTTCGTTGCGCAGAACAAGGTCGCCCTTGCAAACTCAATCTCGTTTGGACGGTCTTTGAAGACCCATTTCACGAATCGCAAAGTTCCGTTGAAGAAGGGCCAATAGCCCAGGTCGTCAGGAACGTTTGACGCGGCCCACTAGAAACCCTGAGCCTGTCATCCGGTCTGTCAGTGGCGCACCCCCAATGTCACGTCAGTCTGGCCAACCATGCTCGTCGCGCTTCACAAAGAGCCCACGTCGGTTCAAGGCTCCCGACAAATCTTCCGAGCGCGAGAGAAACCCGACAGGCGGTTGGCTGGGGGGGAAAAGAGGATCAATGGCTGGATAGTGGACCACTGCACACTAACAGAGATGGCTGTTAGCCTGTGAAAGTACGGATACGGACACAACCCTCGAAGGCGAAGTGTGTGTCACCTACGACGTTGCAGGCAACATGGGGAAATGAAGACTGGGTCTTTGCGAAATTATATGATGGAACATGTCTGCACAGAAGACGGCCAAGAGCCAGCAATGGGAAGCTGAACCAGGTTGCAATCGAAGTTGGCAGTCAACTCGTCCGTCTGCTGCATCACTATCGGCCGGTCATCGTCGCCAAATAGTCGAATATCCGAAGGCAAGCAACAACGTTGTTCGAGCTACAAGGACCCCAGAGAACCCATGTCGCCTTTGTTCTAACGCGAGCCCCATGTTTCATGCACAATTGGGAATTGCCGCCATGTTTTGGCTATTTTCAGCTCGCCTGATGAATGTTTCGAGTCCCTCCTTCCACAGCGCGACTGCACAAATTATCACGCAAAGACAGGCGCGCCTGTGACTGTTCAATCTTGAGATTAGAAAAGAAGTCAACGCTGGGGGCAGAGACAAGTTGCAGACAGCCTGGCTTACGCATACAATGGGATCGCTTTGGCCTCGCCATGCCTTGCAACCCGCCGGGGCGCCTGGCGTCATTTGCGAGGGTGAATGCCGACAGCGCGCCAGAACTGTGGATTGGCTGGTTCTACCACGGGCGCAATGCGGAGTGCAGCACTGCAGACGACCAAAGGGGTCATCTCATGCACAACTTAGGCGTCGTCGGGATGATCTTCTTGTGTAGGAGCAAACCTCTGCAAGCCATTCATCAAACTCTCTACTGTGTTGGTGGATGCCATGTACCAACAGAATCAAGACGTTGTCAGCTCAGTCTTCTGCGGCCGTCGGTCAGGGCTATCATGGCCTGGAACGGCATTCTCGCACACAATTCCTCTCCAGCTGCGGCCTTTCATGTCTTCTGCGGCCACTGCTGCGGCCGACGGAGAACGCGCGCACCCGCGGTCCCACTGAGTCAATTGGTGTCAAGCTTGCATGTTCGATATTACACTGCAAGTAGGAGCGTGCCAGCCATCCGCCACCCCAATCTCCTGGCCGGCTCTGGCATCCCGCGCCCAGATTGCATGTGCTTTTCTGGCACTTCTTCCGAGCTTCCCACAGCGGAAGCGCACGTCGATACTGACACTGTTGTCGGCCAGAACTTCGCTTCATATCTGAACCTGGATGGGGTCCGGGGCATCGGGCGGGACACGGCTCGCTAGCAGGTGGCCCGGTCGACTAATGCCCTACCATGCCAATCTTTGATGATATCCTTTACCAACGCAGCCCCTTGGAGACCGTTGAAGCACAACCAATATCTACGGATTTCCGAATATCCTGCTCTTCTTGACCCCCCTCCCCGTCTAGATTCCTCGCTTCGAAGCCAGAAAGCCGGGCAAAGCATCCATAGCATCGTATCCAGCCCAGGCTACCCACATGTTTCTAATCCCAAGGCTTAAGCTAAGGTAGGTAATTAGGTAGATCGACTCGGGCGTCCTAACTTGAAGTTTGCTCTCGCCGTTTCTCCACATCGCACACCAGGCGCACCCTCGAATGACTGGAGTCCCGATGCGCGCTGAGTGCTCTTCCCAGACGACCGATCTCCTCATCACCAACCGAGGCGCACTCGGGGTCTCGAGCACCTTGGTGTTTGCCCCTCTTCTGGATCAAATACCGGTGATGGATCGGGAAATTTTAGTTGTTTCGTTTCGTTTGAACTCGGTTGGAAACATATTCTAGACTGATTTGCACAAACCGGACTGTCTCCAAATCACCGCTTGTGGGACCAGACAGCGTACATGCATTATCGCGAGTCTACACATAAACTGATAATGACCCCCCCTAGTTAAGGTGAGAGTCCCGTGCACTTTAGCTAAAAGTAACAGAAAAATACATACTCCAGGAACCCGAAGACTATTCATAACCCGAATCCTAGCCAATAACCCGAACCCTAGCCAATCCTAACCTCTAACCCTAACTATATTAGGCTAAAGCCGTGCACGGGACTCTCACCTCAACTATTATTTTAACTATATTAGGCTAGAGTCGTGCACGGGACTCTCACCTCAACTAGGGGGGGTCATTATTAACTTATCGGATCACTCATTATCGCACGGCTTAGTAGGCGAGGCAATCCGTCGAGTCCACAATCGAGGTCACAGTTGCACTTTCACGGCGGTTCATCAAGCCGCCGTTACATCGCGCTTAGAATCGGGTTGCCCAACAGAGAGCACTAAGACGCTAAAAATCTCACGAGCCCCAGACGCAGAGCCCAGAGGCTACGGAGTAGAGGCACAAAGTACAGATACCGCCTCTGCAAATAAATGGAGCACAATCGAGCCATGGCCAATACTGCATCTTCGGGTCCGGTGGAGATTGGACTCTAGGTTTGCAGGTCTACCAAGGCAAGATGCTGGTCCAATATGGTTTTCTCGTGTCATTGGAAATTTCTGAAAAGTGTCATGCAGCCATGATTATTCTGCCAATGACACTGCGCAGAGAGAAACCATGACAGGTTTGATGTTCCGGCTGTACAGAGTCTAACTGCGTCAATGCATAGTTGAGACGACAGCGATCATACATACACGAACAATGGACTAGACATCGGCCCACGACTGATATCGAACGTCTAACAGCCGTTGAGACAAACCATCCACCGATCGGATCGTCCATTGGCCACCATCGTGGGGGAGAAGGGGGGGGGGGGGGGGCTACGGCTCCGATCAGTTATCTACTAACGGCTTTTACAATCGGGAAATGTGACGGATCACGGTGACGTGCTTTAGCAATTGCATCGGAACATCCGCGGCCAGATTTTGACGCAAGTCTGTGTGGTATTTTATGTCGCCTTGCCAAGATGTGCCGATGGATAAGTTGGGACGAGATGTGTTTTGAGACTGAGCTTTGAACCCATCGTACTTCCACTCGGCCGCGTTGATCCGCCACCTCACTAGATATGCGGGCAGTTTCGAATGCTGTCTAGATCCTCACTGTCTCCCAGGAAGGACCATGCTGGGCTAGGGCCCAGCCACTAGTGACGGATTTCCACTATCACTTGTGCCTATATACTCCCCGGGGCGTGTTCGGCATAGGAGATTCACTTACCCTCTCTAATTGTGACCTTGGCGGTAGGACCAAAACTTGAGTCTCTCTCTCTCTCTTTGCAGAAGATCGCGGAACGTGGCGGTAAAATGACGACGCGGAAGTCAGTTAATGAAACACCCGGAGCACAGATCTCAGAGGAAGAGGCGGCAAAAAGGAAATGGGAAGTGAGGAGTAAGGCTATTCCGCACCCACGCGAAAGCTATCCCGCACCCATACTAGGCCCGCTCAGGGAAATAGTAGGTAGAATTGGGTAGCTGCTATACTAAGTAGCTCTAGCTGATTCTAATAGCTAGGTTACTTATATATTAGCCTAAGTAATATAATTATATAATTATTATAATACTTTTTTATTAATTATATTTAGATATTTTTATATAGATTTAACTACTTAATTCTTACTTTTTTATATTTCTTTTAAGCTTTTTTTAATAAATTTAATAAATAATTCGATTAACGACCTCTTTATAAGGGTTTAGGTATATTAATAAGACCTCGGCTATAGGGTAAATAAGCTAAAGTTAAGGAAATAATAAGACAGCTCCTTATTTTACTTAGATCTTATATATAAGTATAGTAGTTAGCTGCGGCTATTAATAACTAAGTAATAATAAATAATAATATTAAAAACGGGCTACTTATAGAGGGCTCGTATATATTAATACCCTAACCTATAGGATAAGTATAAAATAAGTATAATATATAATAAGTATAACTACGAATTATTAGTAACGGAATTATATTTATTAAGCTAAGTCTTTTATAAGCTAAGTTAATAAGAGCTTAGTAAAGAAACGGTTAATATAAGGGTAGAGTTATTATTAATAATTAAAAAACTTACTTCTATTTATATTACTACTAAAATCCGTAATTTTATAAATATACTTATTAAATAATATAATATTAAAAATACTTAGTAAAAGCTATAATAAGAGAAATACGGCCCGCTCTCCTTAATATAGATCTTTTTATAAGCGCTTAATAAGAATAACGATATAGTATTTTTAATAATTTATTATAGCCCTACGATAAGTAAGATCAATAGCGTATTTTAGACGTATATATAATACTTTAAAATATAGAAAAAGAACCCTAAATTACTTATAATAAAAAATATTTATAAAATAAGTAATTATATAGTTAGAAGTTATTAAGACTTATTAAGAGAGTAGGTTAATTATTTTAATATACTACTTTTTTAAATTAATAGTATAACTTTTATTTATATTATATTTAACGTGGCTTTTTATTTTATATTAAGCGAAAATACGAAAACCTTTAAATAAGTACTAAGCTAGTTGAAATTAGTATATAAAAAAAGAGAAATTCCGTAGCTAAAAGTAATTATTACGGACTTTAATAATGCGCTAAAAAAGGTAGTAAGGGTAGTATTTCTAAATATACTATAATAAATCTACCTCTAGTATATTTTTAAAAATATAATATTAAATATTAAGTAGAAGTGGGATAGTGTATATAAAGAGGAATCTATAGCTACTTAGAATTCTTACGAGGCTACTTTTTAACTTTATATATTAATATTAAAAAATCTATTACTTAGTACTAAAAATAATCCTTTTTATAGGGTACTAGAGTAATTAGAGAGCTCTAGTTAGCTTAATTTTATTAGCGTAGAATTAATAAATTTTTAAGAAGTAATTAACTAAGCGGAGATTATAAAAAGTAAGGATTTTATAACTAGCTTACTAAGTTAACTTTTAACTTACGAATTACTTTAATTAACGTAGCCCGTTAATAATAATTATTTACCCTTAATTAATTTACTAATTTTACTACCTCTATAGCCCTTAATTATACTAAATTTATAGTTAAATTTATATAAATAAATACTTAATAAAATTTTTAAGGCTTAGCGCGCGTATGTTTATACTAGGACTAAAGAGGATTTTAATTATTACTAAGCTATATTTTATAAAATCTTCGATCCTATATAGCTATAAATAGTTTTATACCTCGAGGCTATTTACTTACCTTTTTATAAGTAATTTTATACTTATTACGTCGGTTACTTATAGAATTACGGTCTTAAAATTATATTATATATAGAGTCTATTTATTATAAATTAAAGTTATACTTACGTAATTAGCTCTTTAACCTCTACGGTTTTTAACTTATTATTATTAAAATAGTTTATATAAAAGAACTATAATTTAAAAAGGAAATAAGTAAATAAAAATATTATATTAAAGTAGGTTATAGTAATATATTAATAATAAGGAATCTTTTATTAATAATCTCTTTTTAAGTACTTAATTAAATCTAGTATTAATTACGTACTACTAATAAGGTCTTTTATAACTAATCTCGTATAAAGCGCCTACCTCCCTATACTAATACCTTCTTAAGCTAATAGGGCCTACTGTGCTACTATAACCTCCTTAACTATTTAGAGTTAAGTAACCCGGCTCGGTTATTTATAAAAAACGATATTAATTATTATTAATAATTAGATTAGGATTTAGTATATTAATATTAATCCTTTTATTAAAAAAACGTTAACTAACTTTTTTTACTCTATTCTAGCCTATGATTATTACTCTCTATAAAGCTACTTATAAAGCTAACTTAGAAGTAATTAAGTTACGTATTAACTATTAATAGTTTATCCTAATTATTATTAATAATAATACCCTTTATAATAGGCCTACTATACCCTTCTAAGGTTAAAATATTACCCTTAGCTTATATAATAATTCTATTTTAAAAAAGCCCTTTATTTTTAAGTACGACTTATTACTACGTCGAAGTATTACCCCTACCCCTATACTAGTCCTTATATAGCTATAAAAAAAGCGAAAAACTATTACTAAGGCCGCTAACGAGTAGTTAGCTAGTATACTACGAAATACTATTACTTCTATTATTAATACCTAATTTAACTTATAACTTAGCAAGTTAATTATTAAAATAATAAGGCTTTAATAGCCTTAACTACTACCGTAATACTCTTTTTAATAATCTTATTACCCTTATAGCGTACTTTTTTTATTAAATTAGTAATAGTATTATTACTTTATAGCCTCGTTAATACTTCTACTATAGCCGTAATTAGGGTAATTAGGCTAATAGTATAGTAAGTAGTAGGGGGGTAGTTAGTAAAATTAGCCTAGTCCGAGCCTAAGTAAGTAATAGTAGTAATTCTAGTATTATAATAGTTAATTTAGTAAATAATTATATATTAAGTAGTTATAAACTCGTAATTATTAACGTAGTAATTTTTATAGTAGTATTACTACTAAAATTTATATTAAGGCTATGCTACCCCAGTTTTTACTAAATATGGCCTAGTATAGGTGTGGGATAGCTTTTGCGTGGGTGCGGAATAGCCTTACTCGGAAGTGAGGTGGTTGGTGATCAGGAGGTCCAAGGCTGAGGCAGTTATTCTGCCTCTGATCTGAGTGACGATTCTCTAGATAATGGGGGAAATGAGGGGGGACGAAGAAGGAAAGGAGGGGAGGCAGAGAGGGCCCCCGTACCCGTCTGGACTCTTGTCTGATCTGGTCTCTTTGGAAGGTTTGGTCCGTAGTTCCACACTAACGATTCTGTCAAGGCTGAGGCTCTGGTTGTTCCGCATAGTTGCGAGCCTTGGTAAAGCATTTGTTTTGTAGCTATCATTCTGACGAGAAATTGCAGTTTTTGAGTGGGTGGTTGACTGGTTAGGATTCTTTGGTTACCATGGGTCCTGGGAAGCTTAGAGACTGCTTTGGTTGGTTATGCTAACGCGGGATGGTGTAGAGCCGGGAGCGGTGCGCCGGCTGCGTGGATAGTTTGGATGGGCGAGAGAAGGAGCTGAAGTTTGGTTTGGAGGGCGAAATATGTTGGTAGTATAGACTGGATGATGATTGTAGAGGGTAAAATCGAATACATATACTGGATTATTTCCTCGCAATCATTCTCTTTGACTTCTGATCCATCATGAACTCGTTATCGTAGCGATTTCCAGTATTAAAAACTCCCAAGTATGCTTGGTCTCAACACCATGGATCGATGGAGGCGACAACAAACATCCAACTTGACCCAACACCTGCCATCCCATCAACACATGTGGAGTCAGAGAGGCCTCGATGGGACTATTCTAATGACTCGTAGTCCTTTATTCGAATCGTGCGACAAGCCGGCCGAACGGCTGTCGACAAAGATGCCAAGACCGAATCTATCGAGTTTGAACGAAACCGACGAAACCGAATCGCGCGCCTAGACCACGTCTCCATGCGGCGCGCTGGATGCTATGCCGTGTCTAGACTGAGAAGAGATAAGGGAAAGACGAATGATAGAGCTAAGAGAAGAGAATAGGAGAAAGGGAGATTCGGGCTAGGGATGGTGGAAGCCCAAGAGAAGGATCCTCGGACGTCAGAAATTCACACTGAACATTGGATATCTGGGAAATTTGGTTGACAACTCTCTTTGTCGAAGACATCAGCTCTCTCACTATCTTTCCAAGGTAGGTAGATCTTGGCTTCGATACCACTGACAGGAAGTATCACCTCGGTGGTCTCCATCGTTGCTGTCGCAGCTCAAGGGTCACGAAACTCCGCAATGACTGGGAACCAGATCTGATCCCTTTCCTCTACTGATCGTCAATCAATTCGAACGCCGAATGAATGTGTATCAGGGTATGTTACTCAGGCCGGCACTACATAGGCGCGTCTCTATGCGTGGTCTATTCTGACTTTGGGTTCTTTCACGATCCTCCGAATACTTCTACAGACTTTGTCTCTATTGATATTGTGTGCGGGGTTTTTGTGTTAGAGCCCACCCCTCTCTGATTGGTGTTGTGTCGCTGATGATATCTTGTCACCAGGTTTACTATTCGATCAGATACTGCCCCCTCGACGCGACCACCCGAACGATATCCTTCGACACCTTTGATACACTTGAGATTACTTCGTACATGACGTTTTTAACACGTTCAGTTGATCAGCTTGGGGCACTTCCCAGAGTTGGGCTGTCCGCTATATGCGATCGCGACGGACCTCTGTCTTACTCTTCTCCTGGGCCGAGCTGCGGGGGAATGCCTTTGCGGACCAAGGGCATGCGTCTGCAAGTGGCAGAGACGCGCACCCAGGACTTGAGACACGAATCCGATCAATATTTGGCCATGAGGCTGGAGTATGGTGGTTGATTTTGGATTTGACGAGTGTCATGGTCCTCGAGTTCCGTCAGCTTGATGGAGTTAGTAAACATTATCTTTTGAACGTAAAATACTCTTAGATCCAAGGCAATTGATTGATCATCGATGGTATCTGACCTTGGATTCCAGGTGCTGTGCTTGGTTCCGTCTGATTTGTGATGGAGAACTACCTGGCATCACCACTCTCAGACTGGCGATGCGAGCAGGAAGGCTTTCCTGACAGACCGAGTGGTTTTTCAGTGTTTTGACCTGTTTTGGATCAACGTCAAAGATGCACTCCCTTTGTCAAACTTCATTCAGAAGTATACGCCCTCTTTGTTTAACTTGCCATACCAAGGTGGTCGTAGGCCAATACATCCGTCGTTCTGGTCCAAGGGTGGTCCCCCTTTTACCTACAACACATCCCAAAGACATTCTCGGTCTCAGAGTAGGTACTCCAACAAGAGAATTAGGAATATTTGCTTGGTGGATGACTGGTTCTCTCTTCTAGAACCCCAATTTTCTACTTGGCGTAATCGTTCTTGAATCGAACATCGACCCGTACTGACAGATAGGTAAATCTACTTCTTCGATGTAGAGACACCTGACCGTGACTTTCATTACAAAGCTCTGTTTTGACAAGCATCTTTGTATCGTGGAACTCCGCTGCCCTCACCGGCACAACCCAAGCTGAGCGTGCCGTCTGGCCATCATCTGATTTCTCTTCGATTTGGTATACATATGCATATGCATTGGGTGTTGCTGAGTATACCTCAACATCCTACTGGCTGAGTAGCTAGAATGAGTATTGATAGGGGTTCCGGTTTGTCTCTCAATTTCATTGTATGACCATATCCTCCTAAGAGACTTGTTTTCCCTGGGGGGGTCGCCACCAAGCTAAACTGTCCCACCCGATCTTGGCCTTCCTGGTTGCAATGGCTTCGCCTTGCAAGATGCCGTGAACTTTATCTGCAATCAGCTGAGATCGATTAGTAGATAATGAATGCTTTTTACTCACCGTGAGCCTCTCCTGCCAGCTCTTATAGCGTCGACCCATCCTTTGTTGCCCGCTCGTGTTCCCGTGGCACCAGACAACGAAAATGCGGTCTCTTAGCATTGGTCCCTCAGGTCCAATACAAAGACCACGCAGATTATTTGTGACGAAGAAGCGCCGGAATACCATGGTTTCCCCTATGGCCTCTTTTCATCCATCATACCATGCGAACCGGCCATCATGACTCTCTTGACCAGGCCAGGTGTCAGGCCTCGCCGGTTAAGGGATAGCTTAAGGGGCATGAGGAGGGGGACCAAGCAACAAAGGAGCATCTCAGGCATATATAGAGCGCTGGTAGTACACCTCGAGGGAGGGGCAGATTTCAGTAATTCATCTTCTAGACCCTAACAGCAGTTGGCCTCTGTGAGCTTCTTCCCTGTGTCGTACACCTATTGACACCAGGCAATCCATCCTTCTCATCCTTGCTCCACCAATGAGGCATCCCATCAAAGAATGCGGACTGACTAACGAGATACGCATCATTTATGGTGTTCTTGATGCCGATATCTGATCTTAACCCACGCAGAGAAGCAACTGTTCTCACTTCATCGATGAACACAGCTCGAACATTTAATCTGTCCAGGTCATGGCTGAACCAAGCGACTGGGATTGCGCTTGAGCAGGCCGTAAAGCCATGTCCGTTGAGAACGAGAGATTCGACAGACCCGATGACGTAGAGAGAATGAATTCGGGATCGGTCAACCAGGGGCTTCGGCCGTCCCTTGAGCGGGCTATGTTCACTACGCCACTCGGACACCCCAACTCGGCAGTGAGATCGCTTCATCTTCTTTATTCAGGCTTCGTGCCGCCAACAGTATCTCGAGACTGTTCTCTTCACGGATAATGTCTCTTGCTGCTCCGCAGAACACCTGCTTCACGGATCTGTTGTAGTCCCCATGGGCCCAGCCACGAGATCTACCGGCGAGACTGAGCATCGCAAACAACCTGTCCCGAGGATCGGCCGCGTCTCTAGCCCAAATGTTCCACAGGAGATCCGATAGTCTTTCGTCCATGAGTCCCTGCTTCAAGAGGTAGAAAGCAGTGGAGTATCGATCTCTCATTACTGGTCAGTCGCTAATGCGCTCGTTCTTTCTCTCAACCGTCGTCTTCCCAAAGTCGTCCCAGGCCTCAGCAAATGGCAGCGCTTTTATCAAGGTCTTTCACTTGATCATCCGCTGCCCGCACTAGATAATTGCTCAATTGTTGGCACACCACCGAGGTGTTCGCCTTGATCATTGTATTCTCTATGCATTGCCATTCTTCTGAGAAACGTGAGTGCGCGTTCACTGCTTTCATCTCCGGCAGAAGGACCTAGCCAGAATATCACGCGTACAGCGCATTGGAAGATTTGCTTGGTCGACGCAGACTTCGTAAACCCACAGAATCTGCGTTTCGGCAGGGTCGCGAAGGGTGAACAGAAGAGATGCAATCTACGATGAGATCGGGATAACCTAAGGGCTTCCATTCGTTGTGCCAGCTCGCATAATCAGGCTTTCAGAGGCACAAGATATTTCTCGTGCATAGGAAACGGCCTCAAAACTGGGTGATGACGCCAGCAAAACCTCTTGAAAAGATCATGATAGGGGATCAAATAAGTCAGTTGGAAGGAGGGTAGGAAGACGAATACAACCATGTTCTAGGCTCTGGTAGATAGAAGACGACGCCATTTCATGAGTCTGAGCTACTTCAACTCGAAAGTTGACATGGTAGCATGATCTTGTCCACATTGATGAGATAACAACTCATTCCTCAGTACAAACCGGGTGAGATTTACTCGGTCAGCAGCCTTCAGATGGCTGCTCCCTGTACCGAACAGGGGTCCTTCACCAGCCCCGGCGAAGAAATCAGACTCTATCGAGAAGCTCAGCCATTGACGGGATGAAAGATGAACGTGTTCAATCTTTTGCAACACCCCAGTTCGTTAGGCGCACCCAGAGCATATCACGTTATCTCGAGTACATGCACCATCATTGAGAAGCGGCTCTCAACTTTCCCCACCTCGATTCGCCTCAACGGCCCCGGTGCTAATCGCCAGCGCGGCGTCTTGCCGGAGTGAATCCGGGGTGCGGGGAAAATGGTGGTGTTGTCCAGCCGACACCAAGCTACATGTAGCGTGGCTGACTCATTCATCAGCAGTCGCATAGGATCCTCAGTCCTAACCCGCCTCACGGCACTCATCCAAGACGGCTGGCATTCATTATGTCGATGGCCGACGGAGTTTTCGGCGAGACTATGGAGTTGCTCTCCGGGGAGCAGTCTCAATATTCCGCGGACGATCTCGGAACTGGCTATAATTCTGCCACTATGCTTTGCCGGACACGCCGGCCGGCTTGTGGTTGGGAAGTCGACGTGGCGGGGTCCTCAAGCCCTCTAGGGCTGAGATGCAGGGGTGATACATGCGAATGAACTCTCATTCATTTCCTCCGATAGGGGTCTACGGAAATTCAGCGTTATTGTGAATATTGGAAAGAGTAATACTGCTGTACCATGGTTCTCTGGGAGTTCTTTCAATGCCATTAATTGAACTTGTAAGGACTCATTGAGCTTTCGCTGCGCTGAGGATGAGCCCGCCAGTTAAGCCCTTGCTTGCGATAGACGCGCATACCTAGTCGACTTGGAGCTGGATTCAGTGGGTTGAACCACCTGTCCATTCGACTCTGCCTGAGGCTGTCTACTGCAACTTCGCCCTCCCTTTCTCAATCGCAGCGCGGGTCGGATGCTGGTGTCACACTCGCAACGCTCATCTCTGGCCGCTAGATGAGGTGTTAGTATGGCTTACTCATCCCGTGTCATTTCGTGAGTAAGATGTATAATTCACATCCCCATGCCAATGCTCATGAGGGTCACGATCGTGATTCTCTCTGCAAAAATCATGAATGCAGATTCTGTATTTCCACAACTCGAAAGACATGATTCTAGACTGAACGATCTGCTAATCTCATCTAATCTCACTTCATCTCACAGGCTGACCCCGTCCTACCGTTGAGATGAAGGCCCGTGCTTGTGCATGAATCCTGACTCGTCTCGCCTTGAGTAGAGGCTTCTTAGAGGCCACCAGCTATTTTGGGTCTTATTACGCCGTAATCTTCCCTCCCCCTCTTGACCGAAAACGAGTACAAAGTCCACAAAACACGGCATTAGCGCAAACTCTGTCGGCACTCTCTTGCCTGCAGTGCTGGATTCGTACACACTATGAGTCCTGTACTGCGCGTAGATAGAAGGCTAGATAGGCGCGGCGAACTCCGCAATTACATCATTCTCCAATGAGACAAAACAAACCGCCCACCCTCGGCCCGGGCGAAAACTCAACCCAAAATCATCGCAGCATTCAGAGACAAGACATCAAGAGACCATTATGTTTGACTGATCTACGGGCACGACGACATAATCGAATATTCAACAGCTGCACGCTCGTTCGCTCAAGGGGCCGATGATTCCGTGAACGTAAACGCAAAGAACGACTGGAACCATGGCATCCGACGAACAGAAGCCGGACGCTGACCGATACACCGAGTCGCAGTCCCCAGAGACTGAGACTCATCCGGATGGCGTCCCGGCGCGGTCACCGACGACCGCAAGTAAGGCGACAAAGAAGCCGGCGCCAAAGCCGGGTCTGGCGGCGAGATTGGGCCTCGACGCGCCGACGCTCATCATGATGTTCAAGGGCTCACTACCGCCCCTCATCGGCATCGCCATCTACCAATCCACGCCCGTGGCACAGTACTTCACCACGCTGGGCTATCTCGTGCCAATTATCTCAGTACTCGCACTCGCAATTCTCCCAAGAGGAAAATACCTCCAGAACCTCGTCCTCAATGTCACCGGAATTTGCATCGGTGGCGCCTTGTCGATGCTGGCACTGTGGTCTGGTGTCCAGGCGCGAAGGAACACCGCCTCCGCCGAGGAACTAGCCACCGGATTGCCCGTCTACAACTCAAGTCAGTCTGCCGTCTGCGGCGTCTGGCTGTTCTTCAATATTTGGATCTCGAATACCCTGAGAGCTAAATACCCTGCGATGAACCTGCCTGTCATGATCTACTCCATCTTTATGAACGTTGCCTGCACATTTGGCCCGCTCATGGTGACCACCGCAGCCGCCGAGTCGCTTGTAAAGCGGCTGACCGTGGCGATGCTTTGCGCCATGGGTATTGCTACCGGTGTCTCACTTTTCGTGTTCCCCGTCTCCAGCAGGAAGGTGGTGAGCGGTGAATTCAAGGGTGCCATTGGGCTTGTTCGCAAGTCTATTGCTCTGCAACTCAACTACTTGAAGACGTTATCCAGTCCCGACATGCTCGAGCGTCACCAGACGAAGAGCAGCAACGTCTTCAAGAAGAACAAGAAACAGAAGAAGCCCGAGATGACGAAGGAGGCGAAGGCCGCGGGCGAGCTCAAGGCCACGGCTTTGGCGATTTCGGCACTGTTTGGAAAGATGCACGGAGACATCCTCTTCGCCAAGAGGGATATCGCCTACGGCAAGCTCAACTCCAAGGATATCGGCGAGATCTTCAACCGCCTGCGAAGCATCATGATCCCATTGAACGGCATCAGCACAATTGTCGACATCTTCCGCCGAGCCTCCGAAAAGCACGGATGGGGTGTTAACGATGGCAACGGCGACTCGGACGCGGAGAAGGAACGGGAAAAGAGAGTCTGGAACGATATCATGCTCCAATTGCTGGAGCCATTCGAAATCCTGACGGAAGCAATGGACCAGGGACTCGATCACGTCGGTATCGTCCTCGAACTCACACCCAAGCCGAAGAAGACGAAGGGTGCCGACGTGGAGATGGATGCCGGTGCCAAGGCGACCTCGAAGCCAGGCGAAGCCGGGTTCGCCGAAGTCCTCGCCGAGAGGGTGCAGGACTTCAACGACAAGAAGGGAGAGCTGCTCAGAAACTGGTTGAAGGAGAGGCAGCTCGCGACAGAACAGGAACGACAGGATCTTCACCTGAAGAAGCTCGAGACCAGGATGCGGGAGCGCGACCAGACGCAGCTTTATGTGATGCTGTACATGGAAAAGCTTATGCTCGCCCTGGGCGAAGCAGTGCAGGACCTAGTCATGTTCGCAGACTCAAAGGTGGCTGACGGCACGATGGCAAAGAAGCGCTTGATCATCCCTTCTCAGAAGCGCATCAAAAAATGGTTCAAGGGTATCTGCAGCACCGAGGACGCTTCCCCCGAGCAGACGCCAGATATTGCTGAGATGGGCGCGAACATCGTCTACGCCGGTGATGGGTATAACAAGAAGAAGGATCCCGAACATCTCCCTGCTCACGGCGTCTGGCAACACTTTGGGAACTCGGTGAGAGCATTTTCTGGCTTTGTCGGATCAGGTGAATCGCTCTTTGGCTTCCGGGTCGCCATTGCGACCATGACCGTCGGCATCATGGCTTTCTTGCAGAGCACACAGACGTTCTTCACTGAGCAACGCTTGGTTTGGGCCATGATCATGATTGCCATTGGCATGACTATCACGGCCGGCCAGTCCATTTTTGGCTTCGTATGTCGAGTCGGCGGAACCTGCGTTGCGGTTATTTTCTCCTACATCATCTGGTATATCGTTGTCGAGCGCACCGCCGGAGTCATCGTCTTCCTCTGGTTGTTCATCTTCATCGAGCAGTACTTCATCTTGAAGTATCCGCGGTTTATGCCTGTGTGGCTCATCACGATTATCACTCAAGTCCTCATCATCGGGTATGAGCTACAGGTTCAGAAGATTGGAGAAAAGGCCGCCGCAGCCACGGGACAACCGTACTATCCTACATACCTTCTGGCACCTTATCGTCTTGCCTGTGTAGCGGCCGGTTGTTTCATCGCATTTATCTGGACCATTTTCCCGGCTCCGATCACCGACCGGCGCTGGCTCCGACGGGATCTCAGCGCCTCGCTCTATCTCCTCGCCAACTACTTCAGTGTCGTAACTGAGACAATCAAGGCGACGATGGAAGAGACTCACGGTGACATCAAGAAGCCCGGCACACCTGCTCATAAGATGGAGAAGGAAAGGCGTCGCATCCTAGGCAAGCTGTTACTGTTGCTCCCTAGCTTGGATCAGCATGCGCAATGGCAGAAATGGGAACCCGATATCGGCGGCAAATTCCCTAGGGCCACATACGAAGATATCATCAGACGGTCAACCAGCACCATGCGGTACCTGACGCTGATTGCTTACACCATCACATGGAAGCCGCGTGACAGGCCAGCCAGTCCCTCTTCCGACAGTGACCGGGCCTGGCTGCGCGCTCTCAATCAGGTCCTTGCAGGAATTGAGCCGACGCAACATACCATTCTCTCCACGCTCACGCTCCTGTCCAACTCACTACTGTCGGGTCAATCACTGCCGCCCTTTATGCAACTTCCGAGACCGAATGAGCTCACCCGCAAGCTCCTCCACCTCAAAGGTCCGGACCCAGAGCCGCGGACCATGCAAAGAAGAGGCAGTGAGCTCGAGCACAGGCTTGTCACGGTCCACACCCGCACAGGGTCTGAAGTGCGCCCTTCAGGTCGGAAGCCCAGCGTGGTGGGATCAGTGGTGGAGTCGCCGACGAGTGACACTTCAACGATTGGGGGTATGGCCGAGTTATCGGAGATGGTCAGCCCTCTTGGCAGCGGAAGTATTCTCGACGTAAGGAACGTAGAGCAACACGGATATACCGAGTTCGCGGTGCTGCAGGTTTGCAGCTCGCTTGTGTGCGATGACTTGGAGGGCTTGGTGCGGTCTGTGAGCAGTTTGGTTGGTGTTGTGGACTTTAGCTTCAGGATCAATCCAAGTGAGGCAACGCTGACGAGCAGTGATGAGGACGATGCTAGAGGAAAAGGCAAGCGAGATTAACATAATACCCACGACCTAGGTTGAAACTACGGAGATATACCAAAAGGCGAATTGAAACAGATATAATAAGAGTTATTACCATGAGCATTCAAATGGATCTGATGAATTTCTCATACACTAGGCTATGAATCAAGGCCGCTTGGGCAAAGCGAGGGAGGGTACTTGGAGTGTAAGTGTGATATTACTAGCACTAGCTTAATGAACATTCAATAACTTGGAACCGGTCATGTTTATGAAGTTTACAAAGAGAAAAGCTGTTGCCAGGTCGAAATCTTATGCCCACGATCCTGCCAACGATCACCATGTCAGGTCTCAACGCAGATGACGCCGCTGCCGCTACTATTCACCCGATGACCCGACTTGCGAGTGGTACTCGTCGTAATAGTCTTGGTTCCAGATCGCGAGTTCATCTCATGCATCTGCGCACTCATCCTCTCCTCCAACCTCTCCATCGCCCTGCACTTCTCCTCGAATCTTACCACAGCCTCGTCACGCTCACGATCCGCTGTGTTGCGCGCAGTAATGGCTGTCTCCTTCTGCTCCCGCGCCTCGCGGAGCATGGTGCGCATGGCCGAGATCTCGTACTCATAGCTGGAGCTTCCTTCCTCAATCTCGGTGATGCTCTCGTATGCCTCCTCGTACTTGACCTCCCACTCCTGGCACTTGGCCTTGAGGGCGCCGCACCTGCTGTTGAGCGACTCGACCTCGATCTTGAGCACAGCTGAGGCGGACTGGTGACTCTCGATCTCAATCTGGAGCTTCTCGATCTGCTTCCTGCAGTCGCTTAGGTCGCAGTCGAGACGCTCAATGCGCTCCGTCTTGGTGTGGATCTCCTCTTGCGACTTCTTGAGAATGGTCTCAGTGTGGCTGAGGGTCTCCTGCACAAGAAGAAGCTGACGATGGTTCTCGTTGGCGCGACCGACGGCACGCTCGCCCTCGTCCTTGAGGCGCTTCTTCTCGATGATGAGAAGACGAAGCTCTTCTGTCTTCTTCGTAATGGTCTCCCGCAGTTCGGTGCGTGTGATCTCGATGCGGGAGATCTCTTCGCGGAGGGAAATGATTTCACGGTCGCAGTGCTCCCACTTGAGCTTCCACTTGCCACAGTTGTCTTCGGCCGCCTCCCACCGGCAGTGCTCTTCCTCAAGCTCACGCTTAAGTCTGATGATGCACTGATCGAGCTCTTCCTTTTCGTTCCGGATCTTGATGATAATCTCCTCCTTCTCGTTCTTGATTCTGGTGATGGCTTCTTCCTTCTCACTCTTGACCTTGGTGATGGCCTCCTCCTTTTCGTTCTTGACTCTGATGATGGTCTCCTGTTGCTCCTTAACCTCAGACTTCTTCTTCTCGTACAGCTCTTCTATCTCCTTGTACTTCCGCTTCAGCTCATCGTACTTGTGGTCGCACTTGCGGATATGGTCCTCAAGCTCGCCCCGCCTGTGGAGCCACTCGTGCTTCTCCTCCTTGAGTATCAGGTGGCTCTTCCTGATGTCTACAAGCTCCTTATGAGTCGACTCGAACTTGGTAGTAATCTCCTCGTGCTTGGAAGTCAGCTCGGTGAGCTTCAGGTCCATGTCCGCACGCTCGCCTCGCAGCTTGCCACACTGATCCTCAAGATCGGCACGGGCAGCTGTAGTGGCCACTAAGGTGAGTCTCGTCTGCTCAGAGGTCTTCTTCAGCTCTTCGTGTTCTTTCTTGATGTAGGTGTAGGTATCCTTGGCTTCGGCGATCTCATGTCGGAGGGTCTTGCACTCGTTGTCTCGTGCAGATAGCTCCAGCTTGAACTTCGAAGCGCTGTTGATGGCTGCAGTGAGCTCCAGCCGCACCTTGACAAGCTCCTGCTTCTGGCCTTCATGCTCGTGGTTGTGGTGACTGTGCTCCCTCTCCTTGCGCTCCATGACCTCGGTCAACTCCTCGTAGCGCTCAGTCATGCGATGCATCTCAGAGTAGACAGACTCGCGCTCGGTGATGATCTTGCTCCAGACTTCGCGCAACGACATGCTTCGTCTCGACATGCTAGACATGAGTTCCGTGAGCGCCGCGAACTCAAGCTCTGCCTGGCGAGTGAGCTCCTTCGATACTTCAGAACTGAAGCTGGAGCTGTGGGAGCTTGAATGGAACTCATTGCTATAGGACCGTCGACTGACACGACGCCTGGTAGTATACGCGCTCCTAACGGACCCAGTAGGACTGCTTGTACGAGGAGATGTTGCGGATGGGTAAGACGGGAGAAGACGAGGTCGGCTTCGCTCGTTGATGCTGAGACCCGACATCTCGCTCGTCAGCAAATCCGACTCGCCCGGAGTGATCGGCGTCGGGATGTCAATGTCTACTCCCAAGTGAGTCTGGGAGTGGCCATGGTCATGGTCATGAGTGGTCGCCATGTTGCTGTGTAGTCCAAAATGTGAAGCAAGAGTAGAATCTAAAGACAGGTAGAAGCCTTCGGCCATGGGGTAAGGGGAATATCAACAAATTTGTCAAGCCGCATTTGGGCAGGCGACAACGCACATGCGACACGGGACTTTTAAGGCCTTGGACTTACCGGACTAGCTTTTCCGTTACCTCAGCTTCAGCTATTCACAAAGAATGATCATCAGTGCCGCTCGTATGGGCATGATCCTATTAATTTTTGTTTCTGGTAGGCTGAGACACAGCTGAAGTATGGCGGATGGCTGAAATCCAAAAGCAGCGCAGTATCAACTAGTAAGATCCCATCCTCTGTCCATTTCCTCTCGAAGAAGCTTCCCGGCAAATTTGATGGCTTGCAATGGCTTGCGATGGCTTGCGATGGCGATGAAGCAACATTCATAGCTTCGTGATCTGCAGGGTAGGCCGAGACCTGATGTGCCTGTTGAGAGAGGCTAGGCGATGTCGGTAAACGCCAGGGTCCTCATGCTTGCATCCCTAGCTGTCGTAGTTGAGCCAGCCACAGGCAGCCCTCCCGCGTCGGCCGAAGGGTATAGATGAGTCCGATTGGCTTCTGCGTTACGACCCAAAATGGCGAAGGAGGTGAATTCGAGACATATCCCGCGCGCAGGGCACAGATTACCCCAAACGGAATGGTCCTTGTCTCTGTCAGTTTACTCCTAAGCTCTTCGCTTAGAATGGATAATCTACTGAGCCATATGGCCGAAAGCGGTCATATCTTTCCCCGCGTGGAGTTCATATCGACTTTGAAAGTCACTGCCGGGGTTGCAGACGTCTCCCCGCAGAAGACTTACTAACTTAGGCAAAGACGCGCCCGTTTGTCGCCCAATTATCGCTCGGCTGGTAAAATGTTATTGACTGCTAGTTGTGGAGTCTTCGTTACCACTGGTCAAATTCCAGCAATTTCATCTGAGACCCTGACTGCATTCAGCTCCCAGACCCGGCAGCTTGTGTGAAACCTTTTGACTTACCATAGCGGAGGAACTTCGAAAGATAACATTCTCCGAGCCCCTTATTTCCCAAGAAACTAAGATCAGCATTCGTGATGCCCATCATTTCTCGAATGCGCAATCTCTGTCGCGTTCCTTACGCGAAGAGATGACCGCCAGACGGCGATCATCGCGTTCTTGGCTGGAGCCGGTGAGAAAAATGGAAGCACAGTCTTCGAGACATAATACCTCGACAATCGTGGGGGTCTCGTTATAGTTTCTTTGCACATTATCAAGGTCTGCGGTCACCTTTGAGCTACATATTTTCACCTAGCAGATGAGATTGGCTGTCCGAGAAGTGACGCCTTATTTCCTTCCACCGGTGCAAAATGACTCAATACATGGCAAGCCAATCAGATCTCGTAAAGTTTGTCTGCAGCAACTATGATAACAATGGTTCTTTGGGACCTTGTCCTATTGTATGCGACCAAGTTGTTATAGAAGACCTGGCAGTATGGGCGTCGGAGAGAGCGGGCGTTGACCAGGCCATTGTGGGAGTGATATGGGCTGCATCTTTTCGTGGGATTAGCAGCTGTGAGCTATTAGCTGCCCACTGATATAGACGCCACAATTGTGGAATCAGACCTTTTCCGGCCAGGGTACCATGTGCTCCCGGAGCTTCCGTTTGAACAACACCTGTTTATAAACATCGCCTTGCTCAAGACGCCCGCTATTCCCAAGTTACGAACTTCATCACTCTAGTTAAGTGGACAGACGACACGTGAGTGAGGGATACGGTGGGTCTTCTAGAAAGAGTCACAGGCCCAGACAGATATCATTATGATAAAAATTGCCTCATTAATGATTGTAATTATTCAGATGCTGCCTCTTTGTTGAAAAGGCATCGCTAGGTATATCATACGAAAGCTTTGAGAGCACTCTGCATCAACCACCTCTTTCTTCGTGGATGTTGGCTCTTATGCCTTGTCGCACTTTAGGTTCCAGCTGCTCTGCGGCGAACAGACAACCGCACCATTGAACTTCAGTGTAGTCTTCGCCTGGCTGCTGCGTGCGTGGTTGTACGTGATCCAAATGCCATTTTGCGCAATGTTCCTGCCATCTGTCGATCTGCAGGCGGTGTTGACCTCGTTCCACCATCCGGCCTTGAGCTGCAGCTCATCTCTGCGGTTGTTGATGGCCCACTTGAGGTCTCCGAAGCTGAGGTCGTTACCAGTCCAGAGACCAGAGCACAGGAGACGCTGGGCCTTGGTTGTGGCGCCAACAACGGCAGGTGCAGGCTCAGCAACTGCTTCTGGTGTAGGTGCGGCGATAGCGCTGGCTGCGAGGAGCAGGATGGCTTGGAACTTCATTTTTGTTGTCTGGGTGCCTTATTGATCTGTTTTTGTAGGGATTTTGCCGTGAATTTGGGTTAGATGAAGGGTTGATTTCAGACTGATGTACAATATTATGAGAAGCCTTAACAGTCTTGGGGATAAAGAGTTGCTGTCTTGGAAACTCGATATATCAAGCCAAACTGTTGACTCAAATACTCGCACACAATGGATTCAAGGACACTACCTCGCCATGGTAATTTCCTCGATAGTATTCAAGAACACGCTATGCCTCACATATTGTACATGACTTGTACCGGCGGGTCGACGTTTAATGCTACTGAGTCCCTGATTTGCTCACCTGTCTCTAGAACCCCACTACAGCGAAGCATCCCACCGGTGAACGGATATCGGCAGGATAAATTTCGCGAACGATGATCAACAGCTTGGTTGGGTGGCCTCGGTCCTATCGGCTATCCCGTACACACAAAATCCACGCGGTATTAGCCCGCGTATTCGGGTACACATGATTCAGTACAAGACAAGCCAAAGGCCCAAAGCTCTACAAAGTGTTATTGCTGCAATTGGCGGCTGGAACAGGGTTATGTGAAAGCGAGTTATTCGGCTCCGAACCTCTGTAAACTGGGACTCGGACCAACGAAGTACGTACAATTAGACCTCTTGAACCACGCAAGGTTTACAAAGCTTAAATGATTAAACACCGCTGCAATCTTCGCTAGCCGTTCGTATTACACGCGAAATGGTTGGAGCACATTGGGGAGGATATCCATTCAGGATAAATGATCTGTTGATCGCGAGAAGAAGATATCCCGCGAAATTACTTGGCTTGTCCACGTTTGCTGTGTTTTTTCTTCGCCTAACATACATTAAAATCATCAGCCTTTGGACCTTCACTCGAAGGGGAGCGTCAGCGTCATTGTATGCAACCTTATCAACCGCTGACTTGAGTCATTCGTACCTCACCTCCGAATTAAATGTTGAAATTTAGTTGGGTTCATGCTAGCGACAGGCAACTCGGATGATCGGATGCCGCAAGTCATGCGGTGTGCGATTCTAAGATCGAGGCGGGCCACTTCTACCAAACTTCATCCTCTCTAGCTGTTCAAGTCAATGGACTCATCTGGGGATAGTAAGTTCTCAGAACACAAGCTTTGTGACCTGTATGCTTATCCCTGTACATGTGCTTCTCCACGCTGAATCGTTCATAGTTGCTATAGACCTAGTTGCGTAACCTCCCATATAGCAGTGCACCTGATGCGGCTGGCCTTGGTTTGTCACTGCTGCTCTGAGCACGCCGACCTCATCCCCGGCCAACTGATCTTTCAATGAGTTCTGTGACCATCATGGGTCTAGCATGGTACCTTATGTTGAGGTACGCTGTAGTATAACATACCTAATGGATTGATACTGCGTTTAACTTACCTAGTCCCAAGCAACAATGAAGACGTGAGTTTCACGCCTGATTATGGCAACTTGTCCTTTTTATCCAGATTTCTCCAATTCGCCCGTCTTGTTAGAGGGCTTTCTAAACAAGAAATAAACTGCTATCTTGAATCTTTCCCCCTTTTCTCGCAGTCTCAACTTGGCTTCCACTGCTAGACATCCCTTGACACAGCCCATGGCCTACTACACGCGTAATGTTGGACATTGCAGAAAGATTATCAATGAATCAGGTCGTGGAGTAGTAGGTTGATGCGCAGTGGAAAATTTGGATGCGGAAAGCTCAGGTTTCACTTACCTGAGTTGTTAAAGACACATAATAGCTTCTCTAGCAATATGGCAAGACGGGGATGGGCTAAAGCAGGTTGCAACAATCGGAAAAGGAAACAGCTTTTTACATATCGTCATTTACCATATGTAGCTCCGAAAAGCAGCATAATCAAAGATCGGCACAGCGACAGCTGAAGATTCGTTCACTTAAAATGAGCATCTTGCCATCTCTGCCACGAACTATGTCCCTATCACGCCAATTAAAGTCCAACGAAGCGTTGAAAGGATTTCCCCGTGTTTTATATCAGAATAACTTTGGACTGTTTGGTCCGTTCGCTTGGTTAGTGGCAAAGCTATCTTTTGTTTGTTCTTTTCATGCTAGAAAAACAACTTCAATAAAGATTTTGATGCTAGGACAGAGACCTGCAATATACCGCGAGGTACACGAGACGCCATTATTTAAATCTTAACATGTGCCCCCGACTTCTTCAACTTCCACATTGTCGACCTCAACATCAGAACCTCAGGTTCAATGTGCCTCCCCCTCCCACGAAATCACTTCACAGCCCGTGGCCGCTGGAGCGCATCTTCCTTCTCCAACAGCTACAAGAAGTCCTGCGACGATTTCATCGAGTTCTTCCAGAAGAAATTTGGTATGGGGACGATGTGCGTGATCAGCTGGTACGATGATCCGGGCACGGGCTGTGGCCTGGCTGACGTGGCTGTCGGTGCTGAAGATGTGGATGGGTTACGAACGGCGATGAAGAGGGTTCGAGATTTGACGGAGGTGACTTTCCAGTGTTCCTGTATAAGCAAACGAGGAAGTGGAAGAGCTATGGTGGGTAGATTCTGACTTCCGAGGCCTGAGAATGTTTTCTCGGATAGACAACGGACAATACTTGAGATAGAGGAACTTGGCCGGGACAAATTAGGCGAAGCTTTGCGAGCACGTGAGAAAGTAATATGGAATGATATTCACGAGCTTGAGCTCAACTAGAACTATATCTTGACCACGCCCAACCCACCCCAAAGTAAGGCCAGCGTAAAAAGATGATGCCTGGCTCGCCGTGTCCACCCCATTCATAAACACCCAATAGGTACGCCGACTCCCGAAACCTGCCGACGAAGACGCCTTGCCGACTTTTTTGCTTCTCATCATGCCAACTACCAGTAAGGTTACTTGATAGGTATACTATACAAACGCTGCGTCTTTGTTATCAGACCAGACTTTCAATCCTTCAGCCGATCCCTCATGGCTCAATCTCCATTGCACCGTCACTCTCGAGATTGAGGTCGAGGACACGAGCATACTGGATGGTCAGTCGTTGGAGTTCCCTGAATTTGCCTGAACGATTGTTAGCATGGCTACCTCATGAAGAGTGAATCAGTGAATCAACTTACCGAGAATCATGACAACGCCCTTCAGGAGCTCCTTGCGGTCCCAGCCACATATCTCGTCCTCCTGGCTGAACCAACCCCGGCCGCCCTCGCTTGGCTTCTCGTCCTTGTCTCTTAAGATACCGCCGAGCAGGCTGTTAAGGAGCTCTTCAACCTTGCCTCGATGACCCTCGGCACCAAGACGCTTCGCATACATGAACAAGTAGAGCCGGAACTCGTCCCTTGCATCCAGGTGTAGAGCGGCGGCAATGCGGTTTTCAAGATGAGCAATACTCACCGTTGATTCAAAGCCCTCAAAGCCGTCTTTTGTCAACAACATTTTGACGATGCGCTGCAAGGTGTAGGCGCGACCCTTGAGAAGGAACTCATTTGTTGTGTGCCTTTCGAGGTAGGGAATGATACCGGCGGACACGTTGGCTGTACTGTCGTCCTTGGGCTTCGCGGGCGTGACGGGTCCAACGGCAGTCGACTGCAGAGCGCCAATCGATGAGTCGTTACTGTTCCAGTACTGGGAGCCAACAGCCCACCAGGCTTCGCTTACCCGCTGCCATGTGAACATGTCCCGGGTGTAGCAGTAGCCGTCTCCGTTGGTCAGCGTCACCACAATGTGGCCAGCCGAGTTCAGTTGAGCTGATGTGATGCCGGGACCTGGTGTTGTTGTATTGAGGTTGAGCGACGTTGTCGCGAGTTCGAGGACGGGGCCTAGTGATACTGGGGGATGCAGGGCTGCTTGCCTTTGTAGGTCCCAGACGTGGCACAAACCGACAGCGTTGATGCAAAGCAAATAATTATTGCGGCATTCGAGGATGACTGGTTGGGATTCCATGATGATCGGGTTCATCAAGCGTCGTCCAGCGGGTGTCCAGGTGTAGATACTGCCATCTTCGCATGCCACTGCCCAGAAATTCTTGTTGCCAGTGACAAGGATGACTGCTCTCGGCAGGTAGTCCTGCCAAAGAAGCGTCCCACGCTTGGTAGCAGAAATGAATGAGGGATCCCTGATTTGAGCAGGGTTTCGGGCTTCAAGGATGATGTTTTCGGGCACCTTGGAGGCGTCATCTGTGCTGCTTTCCGGGAGCAAGACCCCTCGTTCGAGGGGCCTCACAATCTGAGATCTGACTTTGGGTACAGCCAGCCGAATTTGCGCAAAGGCAATCGATGGATTCAACACCGCAGGCCTAAGATACTCGGGTGTGGGTACAACGCCGTAAGCAGCCGGCACGACCGAAGCTGGCTCGACGCCATCGACGCCGTTCAGTACCACAGGCGTTGGCCCCGTTGCCTGCCGCTTTGATGCGGGATCCTCTTCGTCCTCGCCCTCGATGACTGGGGTCTTGCGCTTATTTCCGAGCAGCATGGCAGCAACGCCACCTTTGGGAAGACCCTCGAATGGTCTTTCGAGGTCCAAGATGGTCTGGGGTGTATCGTTCTGTGCAGCCTTCGATGTCGATGTTGAGCCCACTAGCTGGGTTTGAGGGAGAGACGATTGGCCGGTGCCGGATGAGGATACAAGGAGAGGCGCAACACGTTTCCTACCGTCCTTGCCAACCGTCACCCGGGATTTGAGCTCCTTGACTCTCTCCCCCGACTTATCGCTATTCTCTTCTGCAGGCTTCTCCCTCTCTTTCTCTGGCTCGACATTGCCGTTGGTGGGCCTCGGCGTTGATGTGCCCGTGGCTGTCCCATTGCCAACCGGTTTGGTTCCGTTGGTCGCAGGCGTTGCCCCTTTGGAGGAACCCGGGTCACCCATCAAGGCGCCCATCCTTGACTCTGCAGCTCGAGACTCGCCAGCTTTACTTTGATTCTCCAGGTTCAGACCTTCTATGTCCTCTGCGATACCCATGCCTTTCCTTGACGCGCCGTACTTCTGAAGAGCCTTGTCATTTTCGCCAGCGTCCGCAACCCAACCAAGCTCCCCGTGATCGAATGATATTCCGAGAAGTGTGCCGTCCAAGCTGGCGGCGAAAATGGTAGTTCCGTCGGGTGACCAAGCCAAGTCAGAAATGGATTTGCTGGCTACATCCTGAAGAATGACTACAGGTCGTGAGGTGTTCGTATTCCAGATACTCAGGGTCTTGTCTTGGCCTGCTGAGGCTATAACAGTGACCAAGGCATTGTTGTCTGGTTGCTCCGCCGGATTCTCCGTATGAAACAGGCGTGGCGAGAACATGCAGACCTCGGTCGGCCCTTCGTGGCCGATTAGGTTGATCTCACTGTCCCATCGTGTTCGTTCAATTATCGCGACTGAGCTGACAGGACCATTGACGGCGTTTGGAGCGGCAATGTGGTTCCCATCAGGAGACCAGGAGCATCGCCGAAAGTAAGTAGTCAACGGCGAACTCTTAAAGGGCCCGCTGATTGTTTGCTCCAACACAAAGTTGTTAACCATATCATGTTGCGTCGCATTCGGTGCAGGTGGCGTAAAACGGAAGATTTTAATTGTTCGATCGTCGCTGGCGGTCGCAAAGAACTTGTTTGCAGGATCGAACGTGATGCCTTTTACGTGACTTGAGTGGACGGTTATGGTCTTGAGCTTCTCGAAGCTGTGGCCCGACCAGACCACAATCTTGGAGTCCAAGCCAACCGACACCAGTATGGAGGAATCGTAGGACCAGGCAAGGTCCTGAACATCGTTCTCGTGTCCGACGAGTCGCTTGTACGTCTTCCAATTCTCGACCGGTGGGGGTTCGGCGCCAAGTCCTGTAATATTGCATTAGCATCCGTCACGTCGAGGGCATAGCGCATTGGGTTTCGGCAGGAGCGCATTACCAAAAGAAGCGACCGGAGGGTTCTTATCAAGATGGTAGACGCAAATAAGCTTGTCATCGGCACCTGATGCGAGATATCGACCATTTGGAGAGAAGCGAACAGAGTGGATGGTGCCGAGGTGATGGCTCATGTGGCAGAGCTGTCTCGGCTTGCCTTCTGCGTCACCATTCGCATCGCCATAGATGGCCTCGGTTGACCACACTCTGACATGGCCATCGCCTCCAGCGGTCGCAAGTCGTTTCCCATCGGAGGATACGTGACAGCTGTACACCTCGAAGTCCTTCTGCTCGCCGGAATGGCTCAGCCACGTAGGCTTAATGACGCGCATCGCGAATGGCCCCCAGTGTCATTTAGACCAGGTCCACGGTCGAGAAGGAGGGTCTGTACGAGAATGCGACGTCGATCGGGGTGTTGCTGAACTTCTCGTCGATGAGTAAGGCGTTGCGATTGATGCGCCACGATGTGGTTGGTGATAGTGAAGCTGGGGGAACTTAAAGCTGAATACGCAAAAAATGGCGACAAGCCAAACAGGTGGGCACAAATTGGGGTTGATTGAATCCCAAGAAAACGCGTTCTGCGGAGCCCGGACGCCCTGGAATTCGCGTCCAAAGCTCCTCCTGCTGCGTACGCTAAATGAGCGGCCAATTGACACCAAAACTGCAAAGGTACGTCCCGTCTTGAGCTGCTGCACAGACCACCTTCGCGGTCTCACATAGACTCGGGGCGGATTAATGACCCTCCTCAATCTACGTACCACTACTCACACCATGCATGGAGTACCTTACCTACCTTATTACCTACCTTAGTACCTAAGGTAGGTAATTACCTTACGAACCAAGAAGGAGCGGAGGGTGCAAGATGAGGTAATCGCCTTCCTTCCGTTCAACTCCCCGGAGCCGGACAATTTTGGTGGAGCATCTTGGCGGCGTTATCGCGGAGCGGAGTCGGCTCGCAATTCCTCCTCGAGGATCCACATTTCCGTGATAATTAGCCCAAAATCGGTCTGTCTGTTCATCCATCTTTATCTTCATGTCTTTACCTAGGGAATCTAGTCGGCGAACCATGCCACGGCAGGATCATAACAAATCAAGCTGACAAAATCTGCCCGAATCCCCTTATACAGCGGTAACGTTATCCATCATTCATGGCTGAAATATTCCGTCTAGAAACGACTTAGCCTCAAATCTTTCGGGTTTCTATAAAGATTAACGAATTGGTATTTTCCCTCATGTGCTTTCCAATACATGCTTGTACCACGCTGTCCTTCTTGCATAATCAAAAAGCCACGCCGCAATCCAACATGAGCTCGCACGAGAAGAAGATCTTGGTCGTCCTGGGCGCTACCGGAAATCAGGGTGGCTCTGTAGTTCGAGCATTTCTGAACGACACAACTTTGTCCAGCTATTGGCACGTACGAGGTGTAACTCGAAATCCATCCTCTGAGTCCGCGGTCAAATTATCAAAGCTTAGAGCGGAAATGGTCTCTGCCTCCCTCGGCTCCGTCTCGGAGCTCAAGTCAGCGTTCGAAGACGCAACGGCGATCTTTGCAGTGACAGACTTCTGGAGTGCGATCAAGACCGAAGAGGTCAAACACAGGGTCCAAAGCGAAGAAATTGACCTCGCTATTGCTGCTCGGGATCTAGAGGAGACTTGGGGCAGGAATATGGCAACAGCGGCAGCCAAAATACCGACTCTAGAGCGCTTGGTCTTTAGCAGTCTCCCACCTGTCTCCCAACTCAGTCAAGGAAAGCTGAAGCACGTTCACCACTTTGACGGCAAAGCCAACGTTCTCCAATATATTCGACAAGAACATCCCACACTCTGGGCCAAGACTTCACAGATTTTGGTTGGATTCTACAACTCCAATATTTTACCCGACTCATATTTCGGACCCAAATTCAATCCAGTGACAGGAAAAGTCGAGTTCGAGGGGCCCGTGAGTGATGACAATCTTATATCATTCATCGATGCTTCGTCCAGCACCGGACATTTTGTCAGGGCTCTGGTTCTTGATGCGCCAGCGGGTACAATCCTGGCGGCTTACGACGAGATGAAGTCGCTCGGAGAGTGCGTCGAGTTTCTACGTAGGGAAACGGGTCGGGACTTTGTTTTTGTGCAAAGAAATGTCGAAGAGATGGCGGCCGAATCGCCGCTAGGTCGTGAGGCTCCTGAGAGCTGGGTCTGGCTCGCAGAATATGGTCTCTTTGGAGAGAAAGTTGAAGAATGGAAACAGCTCCTGACATTACCCGGAGGTCTAGAAAATAGGATTGGAACGGTCAAAGTCGACGAATGGCTTTCAGCACAGGACTGGAGCAAGGCCTTTCAATCGGCTTAGTGTAGTCATGCAGTCGCAACATCTTTATTGTTACGAAACGCAGGATAAGCTAGCCGGCAGTCTTCCTCCTCATTTTCAAACGATTGATCAGTGTTTCGTTCGAACCAATGCTATATGAATATGCTACGGCATTTCCATGGAACTGACCCCTTGTTTTGCTACTTGCGGCAGATGTCTTTGGACTTTGGCTTATCTGATATCCATGGTTTTCATGAATCTTATTATCTTGACACTGTCGGCTCCGTCTATAGTCCTTGGTCCGTGTCGAACCCATGCCTTCGCGATAACATGTTGAAAGATAGTATACACCGGCCGACGCCGACGAAGAAACTCGTGATATCGCAACTCGCTGGCAACCAATTCTTAAGCGAAGCATCCGACGTTTAGATGTCTTGCCTGATTGAGCATCAACGCCGATGCGGGCACAACAACCCGTGGCCGCACTGCATCACATGCGAGCCTGACAACATGGAAAGCCAAGAACCCAAGGAGAAGGTGCAAGCACGTCCGGGCGTCTCCGACAACAGCTAAAGACTACATACAATCAGGCAGAGAGATATGCCTCGAATCAGATTGTCCGGCATCGGGTGAGCGGCACTTGATCCCTGTTTTCAAGGGGCACATATCCCCCACTGAAGCTTGATTAAGGTTAAGCAAGTTCGCTTGGAAACCGGTTGCGAGAAATGAAGATGGAGCTTCGACAGCTAGGAAACTTTTAACTTTGTTGATATGGTGCAATCAATTTGGCTCGCGGCCGGATTATTTACTGGCTTGTGCTCTATTAAATACCTAAAGTAGACTACAAGCTCCCACCTGGAGCTGCTGTATTTGATGAGTACAAACGGGAAGTACAGTCACGGGAAACCACACTGGAATCGCGAGGAAGAAGATTGATGACTTCTCCACCCACTGAATGATTACCTTCGCTGATCTCCCGGCGATGGGACGAACGCGCCACGGCTGAGCTGTAACCCCATGGAGAAGGTAGCTAACGAGGCAACCTGTAAGCTTCGCAGCAGGCGCTTAAGCTGAAAGGCGGCTTTGCTTTTGCCTCTCCCCCAGACAGATTGCAGCCCACCAGAGCGCAGACAAACCCCCGTGGCAGAATGATAGGGACAGCCCGAACGTTTCAAAACCCACTTCGAGGTTAAGCCTATTTTGACAGCTGGTTAAGAGAATGGTGGATCGGAGCTGGCCGCCAGGGGGGAAAATAGGCAAAGGCGGGAAACCACAGGGAATCAGGGACTGAGAAGGACGCAACTCAAGACTCAAATGCGGGGATTTCCAACGCCGTGTGGGACGGGAGACACGGGAAAGACTTCCTCACCCGGCTTAGGAACGCTTTTTGTCTTCTTGATAACATTACACAGTTAGTGCTTGGCCCGGGATTGGGGTCGCAATGCCGTCGGTAGATGCGCCTGACTAGCGCACGACATCCATGTCCGCAACACCACTCAATGGGTGCCATGAAAGCACTCGGCACAACTTGACTTGTTAGTCCTCGACGTGTTAGCAAGCGCGCAAGTCTTAGCAGAAGGAACACTACGGTTACACTAACGAAGCTGAGTGGGAACCTCTCAAGGCTCGAGTCGTACCAAGGCGGACCGGACAGGTTTCCCATGTGTTATGGCCTCTTTTATTTTCCAGCCAACCACGTCGGCGTTCCTGGCCATGCGCGATAAGATCCCTAAAAACACCTTCCGCATTAAGGACCGGGGATCGACAAGTGGACACAGCGGAGTCGTGGACGCGCTGACACCGCTACCCTGGGAGACTTGGGACTTTGTGCTTTCGCTTGGCTGTTGCTTGCCGTACTGTAGCATCACACTGGAGTCGGGGTCCTCACAATAATTGGAAAGTCAGTTTGGCCTTCTATTTACAGACAACTTCCGTGTATAAAGATGATGAGGGTTCCCGCGATCATTCAGACTGAAGAGAAGCTCCTCAGGCCCAGTCATCCAGTCTTCGTCTCCCAGCCCACAACCTTCCCCTTCCCAACAACACCAACCACAACCGCCAAGATGCAGTTCTCCGTTGTCCTTGTCTCCCTCTTCGCCCTGGCCGTCTCCGCCGCCCCCGCCGAGATCCAGAAGCGCTCCACCACCTGCGGCAGCACTACCTACACCACCGCCCAGGTCAACGCCGCCTCCAACGCCGCCTGCACCCACGTCAAGGCCGGCACCGTCGCCGGCAGCTCCACCTACCCCCACCGCTACAACAACTACGAGGGCTTCGACTTTGACGTCACCGGCCCGTGGTACGAGTTCCCTATCAAGACCAGCGGCGTCTACACCGGAGGTGAGTTATTCCCCAATCGTCATGTGCGACATGCATCTTTGCGTGGTGCAAGCGTCGCTCGAGTGGTACTGCACTCCTTCAGAAATTCAGTTTACTGACTCTCCATCCAGGCTCCCCCGGTGCCGACCGTGTCGTCATCAATGCTTCTTGCGGCCAGGCTGGCCAGATCACCCACACTGGCGCCAGCGGCAACAACTTCGTCGGCTGCTCCGGTACCTCCTAAATGCTGGATTGAAGGACTTTGTTGGAATTGAAGGGGAGGTTATTATGAAAAGGTCAAAGGGCCTGCTTATGGGTTATGAAAATTCACTTCTGCACATATTAAGCCTGTCGAATATACATAACTGTCAAAATACTATGGCTGCGATGCTTGGGCATTTTATTTCATCGTGACGTGTTTCGCAAGTTATAATGACAACACTGTGACACAAATACTAACCTAAGGTACATGTAGGCATATAGCCAGGTTCTTCCGAATGGCTTACAGCGGCTTGTGGAATACCTATTGAATATAGGACTACTAGGTATTATTGTAGAATCTGCTTCATTCCTGTCTCCTTGAATGATTTTTGGCGCAAATCAGCACTTTTATGCAGTTCTGAAGACATGTACACTTTACCCGTGCGGGCATTTTCATAGTAAAGGTACGGACAATGGCCACATCCGCTCCGCCGGTTGCCGTCAACCACTCACAGCAGTCTCGGCCCCGGAGCGCGGGCCGCTCCGCTGCGTCCCGACACGGTAGTAAGCGTGGTGGGTGTGCCGTCCACGGCTCGGCCGTCTTGAGGATTCCTCAGCTTAGCTTTGCGGCACATCTGTAAGGAGAATTGGGGTTTAAGGTGACGGATGCTTGGAATGCCTGTCTCCCTCAATCGCGATCGTTGTAATCTCAACACGTTTCCGGCACACTGAACATCATTTCCGAGTGTCTCATATTGGCGTCATTAGCAAAAACAAGCTACTTAGGCTAGGGCGAGGAGTGTTCCTCAACAAGGTTGTCTTTGATTTCCCAGAGCAGACACAAGTTTCAAAGGACCTCTCCAATGCGGGGTGGATCATCAGTGTGTCAAGTGCTGGTTACTACCGTTGCCGAAAGACCGGTGCTCATATCCGAATGCTTACGGCAAGGCTCGCTGCTATGATTCAGACGCGCTTCGAACTAACTTCGAAAATGTGTAAATTTCAGATCCCCGCATAGGTATTGTTTGAGATTATGAATGGTGTTTTTAGCATGTGAAAGACTGCCCGTATGCCTCCAGCCTGACACAGTTGGCCTTTCTTGTTATCGAAAAGTTGTGTATGGTTTTCTAGCCTTCAAGGTAGCCGTATTTCGCGAATTTCAGTCGTGCGGTAATGGATTCTCTCAGCTACCTGAATATAAAGGGCGATGATATCCTGCCAGCAGCTGCCGATATCCTGCCCCCAAGTGTGGCTGCGGCTGGCCCTACCTCCGACCACGGAGCCCAGCTGCCCATACCCACCCACTTACCTACCTACTTACCTACTTACCCACTTACCTACCTACCTACCTACCTACCTACTTATAACTACTACTTCGTCGACCTCGCCGTCGCTACCGCTACCGCTGCTATTACTGCTATTACTAATTAAAGCTATTCTTAATATTAATATACCGTAAGAAGAGAATAATCGCAAAGTTAACGATCCTTTTATTTATTAATATATAGCTAATTATAACGAATACGATTACGTAGAATATGACTACTTATTTTATAGCTAGCGCTTCTTTACTTTACTTAAGGCTAGAGTAGTATTTAATAAGACTTACGAAATAGCGGTTATAATTAAAAGTAATAATACCTCGTAAAGTTAACTTACTTAAATAAGTATTATAAATCCTTAACCTCGTTTATAAATTACCGCTATTAGTTTTTTAAGTAAGTTAATTAGGTAGCTAAGTAGCTACTTAGCTACTTAGCTAGGTAATTAGGCTAATTAGGCTAATTTAATAAAATCGTCGACTTAGGCTAATACGTCGACTTAGGTTAATACGTTAACTTAAGCTAACGTGTCGATTATTATACTTTTTATTAAAATAATTTAAGTTAATTAACGGCCTCTAATTAGCCTAACTTACTTAAATACTAACTACGCAGAGCCTAGCTTACGTGTGTACCTAAGACCGGCGGTTGTATGGCGGCCGTAGCCACAGTTAGGTGCAGAATAGCGGGAGGTGGTGGCAGGATATCATCGCCTAATATAAATCTTACCTTGAAAGTAATTGAGACGATGAAATATCAGATAATCCCGGAAAAATTCCCATCGTATGAGAATTTCCAAGGGAGGCCGAAGGCCAACAGATGGTGGGGTATGCCATTCCGGAGATCCCAACCCCATTTGTCTGAGATAGAGGGAGAGCCATGGTAGATCATTGCTGGCGTGTGCAGTAGAATATCCAATACAGCCTAGACGGCGGCATAAACACTTCCGAAGCTTGTTTCAAATCAAAAAGCTGTGCAAATCAGATTTTGGGAGATGGCAGACGACTTATAAACCAGTGGCAGGGGAACATCCACTGAACATCTTGGCCTGTCCGTATCATCTCACTCACTTCTCTGGAGAGAAACTCTGCCCTTAACCATGGCATCAGCTACTAGTGATGGTCAGCCGTTCATCTACCAGACCCAGCTGCCTGAATCACAATCACAAGCACAGTCCAACTTTGCAGACTGCGCCCACAGGACAGAAAAAACCACTAATACCAAGCGTATCATTGTCTGCTGTGACGGGACATGGAACAACTCGTCGGTCTCCCAAGTACCTCACCGCTTTTCTGTCGCTGATTCTGATACTCCATAGTAACAAGAGGGGAGGCATTCCTACTAACGTGGCCCGCCTGTCGTCTGCCATTGCCCGCAAGTGCTGCACGGGCATGCCGCAGGTCGTCTACTACCACCGAGGAGCCGGGACTGAGGAATCTAAAGTTGCCCAGACTCTTGGTGGAGTTTTTGGGAAGGGCATCGTTCAGGTCAGTCTCCCTTTGCAATGTCTGTCGTGGGGTGACGGCTATCGCTAACCTTTCAATGCCGTCGCTCAGGACATCGCTGATGTTTACCGCTTCGTGTGCGATAACTATAACCCAGGAGATGAGATTTTCATTGTCGGGTTCTCCCGCGGAGCCTTTACCGCGCGATCGGTCTCCGGATTGATTTGCAATCTTGGGCTTCTGAACCGCGTCGGCCTATCACAATTTGGGGCAATCTTCCACGACTACCAGACCTTCCCCAATTGGAAGTACCCGGGGAGCTTTGACAAAGACGAGCATTTGGTAGGCTTTACGCTTACCAATTTCATGCGCCGTAAGAAACAAAAAGCTTCTGAGAACGACAAGGTCGAGGAACGTGAGAGTGCTGCTCTAGAAGACGAGTTGAACGAGGATAAAAGAGAATTCTTCGAGAAAATGACCACATATCGTGAAAACAGGAAGGGCTATGGACCAATGGATCTCCGCAAGATGGCTAAGGAATACAGAAACAGACTTGAAAAGGTAAGAAGAAAGCTGTCACCTTGGTCTGGGAATCAATTCACTGACCATTGTTTTCACCAGCACGGCATGGTTCTTACCAAGTGGGAGACTCAATTCCGAGATGGCCAATTGGGCCTCTTCCCGGTCCCTACGGACGTCAATGTTAGAGCAGTTGGTCAGTCTTCAAATCCTATACGCCGCAAAGAAAGAGAAACCCAGTCTGATTGCCCTTAACTCAGCTGTATGGGATACTGTTGGAAGTCTAGGTTGGCCAAAAATGCCCTGGGAGAAGGTCCGCATAGGCCGCAGCGCTGATGAGGTGAGTTCAAGCTTTCTTTAGTAGCCAAAAAAAACTGGATCAATTCCTTTCCTGAGAAACACGACTGACACAATCAGCTTCGATTTGCAAGCCTCGACGTCAATCCCAAAGTGGACTATGCCTTCCATGCTCTCGCACTGGACGAATGGCGCACCGCATTCAAACCGACATTGTGGGGCAAGGACAATAATACACACACGCAGCTTCGACAGGTATGGTTTCCTGGCAGCCACAGTAACGTCGGAGGAGGCTTCGAAGACCAACAAATCGCCACTATTGCACTTGCTTGTAAGGTCTCCCGTCTTCTAATGACTGAAATATACCGTCGCGGATGTCAGCTAACAGCATAAAATAGGGATGGCGGACCAGCTTACCTCTGTCGGTGTTGAGTTCAGCACGCCTGAGATGAAGCGGCTTTTCTACACCCTCACCCCTGGTGTCGAACCTCGACCATGGGCAATGGGAAAGATTTCCAATCCCGGGAAGGCCACTTCGATCCCTGACGAAGCATACAACGCCATTTGGTACCCGTGGCAAAAGTTGAAGGGAGATAACACTGTCTTGGGCACACGTACTCCGGGCTTATACAAGACCGACGATGGGAAAAATAGGCTCGTGAATCCTAACCAGCTCATTCATCCCTCTGTACGCATCCGATATCTCTACGACGGCAAAGGTCTCGATGACGTTGGGGTGTGGGAATGCGCAGCCTTGATGAAAAATGGATTTAGACTCGAGAAGAGTACAGAGCCACTTAAGATCGTCGACCCATACCCCAAGACTCCTATTGCATCGTCATACGAAACGCTCACGGGCACCGTATCATCCGTCCACGGCGGCCATACTATGGACCTCGAATCCCACAAGGGACACACACTTGTTGTCCATCAGGTGCCGTTCGAAGCCGACCTCTGCCTTCTGGAACAAGCCGAGAATCACTGGGTTTGGACCCGGGATAACGCAAAAGAGGGTGCGCGAATTTTGCACGAGGAGCGAATCGGAATCTGGGAACGTCTCTTCATCGACATCAATCACAAGCTGGTGTTACGCCAAAAGCATGAGGAATTGAAGAGGGCCGAGATCAAAGCTAAGCAGCCTGAAGAGAAGCAGACCTGGGGACAATGGTTCAAGGAAAAGGCAGAGACAGCCAAGGGAGCTGCTGGAAAGGCGCTCAATAACACCGTCGTCGGGAGATTCCTTGGGCCATCCGCCAGGCTCAAGCCTTTGGACTACCCCAAACATTTTGGATACCATGACTTCGTTTCTTGGCAGCGAGGTGATGTCAGGAAGACGCGGCTGCAAAATCCTTGGGAGAAGAGTATGTTGGTATACACGTAGGCAGGTCAGACCTTTCGGTCGCGACGAGGTCAATAGGTCAGTATAGGTCTATTGCGTGTGTGTAGGAGAGGAAGATCGTGGGCAGAGCCCGCGATCCCTCTGTGGGTGTAAGTAGGTGGAAGGGTCCGTCTGCACGGGCCCAGACTGCCTACCTACCACCCCTACCTAACTACCTAATAGGGCCCTTTTCTGCCTCGTAATCCAACAGAGTAACAAGGCTAGAGCATACCAAGCTGACAGCAAGTGATGAACGTAGATTAGCTACTCTGAGCTTGGAGTTGGGGAAATATTAGTCTACCGATGAGAAGCTCTTTCCATCGCACACTGATAGCCTGGAAATCGACCGCCATATCAATGAGTGTTGCCCTTCTATTCAAATTCTGTAATTGACATAGTGGGATCTGACCTCTGAACCGATCTTGCAATTTCTACGACGTCCCCATCCGCCTGATTGAAGGAAATTAACCAGGAAGTCCGATTGAGCCATCTCGCGTTGCAAGACCTGACTTCATGTTCTCTTCGCATAGCTCACACGACAAGGAAAGAAGCGACTCGGATTGGCTGCTCCCCCGCGACTCACCAAATACACAGGATCCCCATGATACTTCTCTGTTTGCCCGGTCTCTTCATACGCAGGTTTGAAATCAAATTCTCTCGCAGTCAGAGCACACACCATCTTGATCTCAGCCAAAGCCATCTCTTGCCCTATGCAACTCCTGGGTCCTCTCTCGAAGGGACGCCAACCATTGGCAGGAGGTTGCAGAGGGTCATCTCTTTCCTTCACCAACCAACGGTCTGGGAGGAACTCGCTTGAGCGAAACCAGTACCGTGGGTTATGATGGATTGCGTAGTGGCTGACATAGACATTGCATCTTTCCGTTGGAAGTGACCTCAGAGCTGCTACAGGTTTCTCCCTCGTATCAGTCTCTGAAGTATCAGAGAAGGCCTGAATGAAGACATTGAAATCTCGATTGCCCAGTCTCTGAGTTGCTCCGGGAGGGTAAATGCGCAAGGACTCTTTGATGACGGCAGTCGTGTACGGGAGCTGATTAAGCAGCTTCGGCTGAGAGGCTATTAGGCCCGCTGTTGCCTTCAAGTCGGAGCCAAAGACATTGTCGTGCTCAACCCGAACGCGTGCCAGTACTTCTGGGTGCTGCGACAGGAGGTTGGTCATGAAAACGATCGATGACCCGGTTGTGTCATAACCTGCAAGCATCATAAACTTAATCTGTGACCGAATAACATCGGGAAGTATTCGCAGGTGGCCTTGGTCTTGTGGTGCATTGGCGGCATCCAGTATCGAGATCGAGTTTGTTTGTCTGCTCTCGGCAGCTTCTGAGTTCTCCTTTAGTACTTTCTTGATGTACGAATCCATCCGCCAAGTATTGTAGCATTGTACAAAGGGCCTGATGAAGTTAATGTCCCTTAGTAGCGAAGTGCCGCGATAATGCAGCCAGCTGAGCTGCGAAGCCATCGCGGCGGCAAAAAGGTTGTAGCCTGCCTGACAATGCATATTATCATGGCCCATGATAGCCTTGCTTGAAAAGTCCATGGTAAGGTCGAGAGCCATCGGACTCAGAGAAACCAACTCGTTCTTGTTTACACATCGGCGTAGACGATCACAGAAGACCCCAGCTATCTCAACCAAACTGGGCACCAGTCCGGCGATATTCGCGACTCGAAAGCCAGGGCTGAAGACGTTGTGCCAGAATTTCCATTCGTCTCCTTCCATAGTATCCAGATCGTAACCACCTGTGAGCGGCTTCAGGAACTCTCGCTGGCCCGGCTCTTTCGGGAGAGATTGACCTTGTGCCACCTGACGAGCCCCATCTGGTGACAGAACGACCAGCATGGGCTTAAAAAAGGGCCACTGGTCCAAATAGAAGGCCTGATCGAGATGTGGATAACGCAAGCGAATTTCATGGGCCAGTGCTGCCGACGGCATGATGTCAGGTGGTAAATCTTTCAGGATCCTTCCGATTAGTTTGAGATGGCCCCAGATCGGATCGTGAGGGGGCATTGGCAACCCTTGACGCTGAAGTGACCTGAAAAGGTTGCGGGCGTTGTACAAGGAGTAAACAAAGTAGAGAGTAGCTAGTAGACAGCCTGCCCCTAAGGTTTGCCAGGCCGGTGATAGGCTCATTTTGTTCATGATGGTTTACGTGCGGATGTGAACAAGTTGTGAATAGCTGCACAAGCGGAAGGGGCTAATCTACTGGACGGGTCAAGCGAGATGAATAGCACGCAACCCCAACGAACATCGCTGGGTGGCTTTTTAAAGGCGCGGAGCTTCTGCGACTATGCTCAGACACTCGTGGAGCTACTGCAACTTTCAATCTATCGGGAGGGGGTAAAGTTCACCTTGTCAACCCCGCGTTGAAATCATAAAGCTTAAGCTTTCCAACATCAAGCATTGTACCGTACAGCGCCACGAGCTCGTGTTCGGTATCGTATCAAATGATCCGGTAAGAGCCCAGTCTGATTCGCTAATGGCATGCTGAATCGTTAGAAGATCAGATGAAGTACGGAGGGACCGGTGTGAGGCGGTGGTCATTGTTTCAATGTCTATTGACTTAGCACAATAACGCAGCATTGGAATGAAATAGTATGAGAATACAACTCAGCACAGGAATCACATTATGTATTTAACTACGGACAAGTCTCATGGACATGTTTGTAGTTCAAAAGACTAACAGAATATTCCCATACAGTTGATCGCTTCGATCAAGAGGAACGGTCATAGTGATCGGAATGGGACTTTGGAAAGTACCAAATCGTATTTCGAATAACCTCAGTTAGCAAGCTCCCATAGTACTGAGAGCACGCATGGTCGAATGTCTATGTTGGCTTGTGGCGTTTGTTAATAAGGGCATTGACGCCATGTTCACTGCCTCGCAGTACATAAGGTAAGGAACGAATACAAGCCTTTGCACGTACAAGATATGGTGTAAATTTTGAACGATTCAAGCCAAGAAGATCCTATTCCGTTCGAGTAATATCGTGGGAAATGCCCTCTCAAGCCCCGTTCAATACTTGTTCAAGCATTTCGCGATTAATAAACGCGGAGTTTTGCCGAAATATCAAGCACGCCATTGTATGCCTGCCTTTCGCCGATATCATTGGTGTTTACGGACTTGCACCTGCACACTGATTGTAGGTACCCTAGCAAAAGAAACAATCCAACCCATGTTTCCGACATCGGTGGCTCCTAAAGAGGCGTTTGCCTTATCGAAATGGTGCACCGGAACCTTGGCTACTCATTGGTCTTCCGATAACTGGGAGGTAAACGGAGGTTCTGTGGCGTTACATATCATGACTAGTAGACGCACTCTGACTTGACTGTCGATGTCGCCATGGGACCCGCCGAAGACGACAATCAACCCGACTTCCGAGCCACAGGATCTGAACAAGGAGTCACAGACACTGGGCTTGTAGATAAGCTCACAGATTTCCGATGCGAAAAAGTAGAGAGTGCAGGTACATGCCTTACGGCACATTTAGTCTCACGTTCCATCTCTCGTCTGCATACAATGTCGCTTCCTGACGAAAAGAGTCCCAAAGATGCCTTCGTCATCGGCGAAAGCGAAAACGAAGCTCATGATGGAGTCAAAGTCCCTTATCATGTAGATACCGAGAGGTCAGTCTACGTGGACTCCAAGAGGACGTGGAGATCATTCTTCTGGTCGAGTAAGTCGCTTGAATTACCAAGTCAGAAAGAAGTGATAGAGAATCAAGTTGCTGACTTCAATTAACCATTCTAGCACTAGATGTTCCCAAAGATGAAGCACGGTTTCTGACCAAGCTCGATTTGACACTCATATCAGCATCAGCTCTCGGCGTTATGTGTCGCTATCTTGATCAAGTCAACATCACGAATGCTTTCAGTTAGTGTTTGAACCTAGTCTTATTCCTGGGCTTTTCTAAATATCGCTCTAGACAGTGGAATGAAAGAGGATCTTTCGTTGTTCGGGAAAGAACTCAACTACGCCAACGCTATTTGGAGTGCAGCATACGTGTTCGGACAGATACCGTCGAACCTACTTCTCACCCGAGTGAGTTTTGACCACTCCACTTTCGAAGAAGATTACACATATGTTGATAACATCGCAGGTCAATGCTCCTCTTTACATTGCATTTCTCGAGTTTGCCTGGACAGTCTTCACATTCGCGACTGCCGGGGTCAAAGATGTCAATCAACTTTACGTGTTCCGCTTCTTGTAAGTTGCATCATTGCCAGGCCATCGCCATTCGCATCTGTCAATAAATCACTAACCCCGCTTCAGCGTTGGTCTGTTTGAAGCAGGGCACTTTCCAGCCGTCATGTATGTATGTTCTAGTTACTACAAGCCGCACGAACTGGCGCGGCGCAACACACTGATCCAAGTATTCACTTCTGTCGGACCACTTTTCTCCGGCTTCCTGATGGCCGCTGTCTACGCTGGCTTAGACGGAAAGAGTGGTCTCCCAGGCTGGCGATGGATGTATATGTAAGTGAAAAGAAATCCCTTCTTATAGCCCAGTCAATGGGGAAATCATGCTGACAGAAAGGTCAGTGTTTGCGGGTGCATATCCCTACCTTGTGCGATATGGACGGCATTTGCCATGCCACAGCTTCCTGCTCGGGCTAAAGCGAACTGGTATGCACGATATGAATCATTGCCGTAGAAGGGCAACACCGTTGCAGCACTAATATGATGATTTATTCTCTTAGGATCTTCACCGAGAAGGAAGTCGAGCTCGCCCGCGCTAGAATGCCTACCGAAGTCAAACCTTACACTGGATTGTTCAAGTGGAAGGATATCAAGCGATGGCACACGACGTGGCACGTCTACCTCTGTAAGAGATCCATGCCGCCAGCGAAAACGTTTAGTGAGAGCTGACACATGAAGTCCCGCTATTCTTTACGTTCCTTGCTCAACTAGGCCAGTCCGGAGGATCAAGTAAGTTGACACATGAATAATGTTGCTCGTCAGAGAGCAGTCACTTACTGTCGTTATGTAATCTAGTGATCTTCTGGGTCAAGAGCTACAACGTGACTGGAAAGCCGCCAAGATTTTCCGTAGCAGAGATCAACATCATCCCACTTGGAGTGAGTCTTCAGCACCTGAAGTATTACTCAACCACATCGGAGCTCACACTCCTAATAGATCAATATTATTTCCATTTTCGCCACTCTTGTCAACTCATGGGTTTCGGACAGCTTGCCTGGAGCAGCTCGATGGCCCGGTATGTTGTTCGCCAGCGTCATGGCGATCATCTTTCCCATTGCACTGGCAGCTACACCCGTGCATCCAGCGAACATTGCGACTCGATGGGCATTGTATTGTAAGCCTCTCAATCTAGTTCGCCGCACAACTTACCACAATTTGCTTACTTGTTCCCTTCAAAAGACCTCACCGCACTTTCAAGCACATGCGCCGGTATCACATGGACATGGGTGAACGAGACAAACCGGCACGACCCCGAAAAGCGGGCATATGTGTCTGCAATGGTTTGTCTTGCTATTTTCAACTTGTATCTATTACTTGCATGTAAATCCGAGCTGACGTCAAATGTCACTATCAGATGAACGCGTTCGCCTACATTTTCACGGCGTGGGTGCCCATCTTCACTTTCCCTGCCAACCTTCAGCCTTTCATCGTGACTGGCAACTACATTACAGCTGGATTCGGAGCAGCTGCCGCAGTGACGGTACTCGTCATCCGACACTTCTACAACCGAGATCTGAAGACACAAAGCGAGCTCAAATTCTGAAAGCCTGTCAGCTTCAGAAGTTCAGAGCTGTAGAGGCATCTTCTGGTCAAGAAGCTTGCGTTGATGCTCATGGGACTCCTTTACATGTAATTCAACCAGGTGGTGTGCGTACTAAAGGGCAACAATGGATGCCTCTCTGGAATAAAGTAGTCTGTTTCAGCGATTCCATTATTAACACCGTAATGCTTACCATATCTGATCATTGTTTCTCCTGAATGATGGGTATTCATTACCAGTCTTTACGAATCTGTTGTAAAGTAGTTCCAGGCCCAAGACCTGGATACCGCAGATGTCGCGTTCCAGAAATGTGACCGTGATTGGCGCACGTACTCCCATCTTGTTCAGAATCTCAGCACCAACATCAAACATGATAAAGGCCAGCCATTGATTTTTGGCCAACATCAAGCGAACCCAATCATGGTTGTACCGCTGTGGGCCAACTGGTCTCGGTACCTACTTTTCAGCGTGGATCCTCCAACGCCGGGACGTCACCACACTTGAGCGGCATCCCATGGCTGCATGCCAGCCCCATCGACGCACGATCATTCTGCTGCAGCATCCCCGGATTGCAAGACCAAAACAAGAAGGTTTAAGCCCTCCAACCTCTGGGTACCCCACGCCAGTTGCGTACAAGAAGGAGTGCCGTGTAGATCACTGGGGTAAGTCGGAACACCCCCATTCGGCCACCCCCCCCATTCGGCCACCCTAAAAATCCCTCCTAGCCACCCTAATTAAAATCCTACCCTTAATCTATAAACTACCATAATAATTATAATTATCGTCTAAACGAATTTTTTTTTAGTACATATATTCTTTATTATATTATAGTATTATATATTAAAAATAAAGTTATTTAAGCGCTTAAAGTAATTAGAGGTAGTACCTTAGTTAAGAAGGTCTTAATTAAGTTTAGGATTTTAAAAAGTATACTTTAGAATTATTAATAAGGTTAATAAGCTAAAATAATCGCTTTTATAAACTAATAAAGGCTTCCCCCTTAATAAAAAAATAGACTAATTAAATAAGTTCGTATTTAGTATATTCTAAGAGTTATACTAACTTATAAATAAGTTAAAGAATTTGCTAAATAAGTACTATAAACTTAAAAAAATAATTATCTTCTTAAGAAGAGATAAATAGATACTTTTTTAAAATAGAACTTATTTATTAAGGTCTAGAGAAGTCGTTTTATAAATTTAAAACGTATTAATAGAGTATTTACTAAGGTAATTAGGCCCTAGTTCTAATTATTTAATATATTATAAATTAAGGATATTAAATAGGTTAATAAATATAATATAAATAAGACTAGTATTTTTAAAAATAAGGGATTTAATAAGCTAGTTTTAGGTATAGCTAAGACTAATATAGTACGAAAAAAAGAGCTTAGATTACGTTTTTAAATCTCTATTATTAAGTATATTTCTATTAGTAATAGAGCTATTAAACTATTATTAATTTATAAGGGAAAGTCGGTTTAATAATAGTAGTTCCCCCTTAATTTTAAAAATCTTAATAGTTAGTAGTTTATAATAATAAATAATAAGTAGATTATAAACTAAATTACTTTTATATAATTAAAAATAGTTTTTTTATTATAAACTAAGCTCCCCTTAACTAGGGGACCTAACCTATAGCTAGAGCCTCGATTATTAATTTTAAATAAGTATAAGAGTTATATAATAATAGAATTTATATAGGAGTACTATATTAATAACGTTTACTTATTATTCTTATTATTATATACCTCTTATATCCTTTAATTATTAAATATAGCTATTTTTAATTTTATTAAAACTTATTATAAAAAGGAGCTTAGTAAGGAGAATATAGTAAATAATTCTATTATTATTAAAAAGCGGTACTTCTTAGCTTATTATATTATAGCTTATTTATTTAGTTTAATGAGGGATAATATACGAAGTAGTTAGAGAGTAACTAGTTTATAGCTACTTAATATAGCTATACTTCTTAATAATCTTATAATATCGTCTAGCTTAGCTATATTATTAAATAATATTACTAATACTAAATAAATAACTACTAATATTACTAAAGTTATTAATTAGACCTTTATAGCGTTTATTATTAACTAGTTAATTCCTAAGAAAGCTAGCGATCTCTATAAGTAACTAAAACTATTTATAGAGCTTAGGCCTAACTACTATATTTAACGTTTACTTTTTTATAAAGTTAAAAAAGCTTTTAACGAGAAGTCCTTTTTATTAGCCTTATTTTAATAATAAGTTCGAGTTTTAAAAACTAGAGTTAAGTATATAATTCTTAAGAAAAAAAAGAGTATTTAAATAGACCTAAATACTAAGTTTATTAATATTAAGGATATAAAGAGGGCTTAAGAAGATATTAATAAGTATTTAATTAGTCCTAGTCGAACTATAAAGGTCGAATTACTTAATAAAAGTAGTAACTATATTATAGTAGTAATAGAAGGTAGTTAATTAATTGACTGTAGTTGGTAGCGATGTGCCTGGACCTATTTTTGATGGGGTGGCCGAATGGGGGGGGTGGCCGAATGGGGGTGTTCCGACTTAGAGGAAGTGCTTAGCGCTACCCTGTTTCTTCTGGTCCATGAACTTGACCTCCCCGCTCGTCCGTCTTCCCGCCAGCGGCCGCGTTGCCGATGTGGACTTATAAGAAGGAAGAAGTTACCCGCATAGAGCGAAATGGATTGGTTAGTACCGAAAAGCTGTCAAGCGTTTCTGGGAAGGAAAAGGCGAAGTTGGAGCACTCGTGAGAATCACAACGAAGTCGAGGGGGGATGTCCCAGGGTGTGGAATGGCATGAAAGACAGGTGATAACGTTATGCTATTGTTCGTCAAGTCTTACTCGCCAACTATGGTGTGATTTGGCTGGCCCAATGAGCTCATCCCTGTCCCAGGAACCCATAACGTTATACCCCAAGGACTGCGCTATTCAATGGAGTTATCACGGCGACCGATGTGAACATCACTGATGTTGAGCTGTTATAAATACAACGATGGGAAGCCTTAGATCAAAACGTGGCCATAATCAACAATTTCAAGGATAAATCTGTTCTTCTCCTATCTACTTTGAATTGCATCTTGCCAACATGATGAAAGCCATCAAGCAAGTTGCCGTCATTGGTGTAAGTCGCTGATATCATTACCATCAGTTTTACTCATAATTTCTGACCAATTTGAAAGGCAACCGGCGCATTGGGAGAGGTTTTAATCCCAGCACTCCTGCAAGCTGATTTCGAGGTGACATGCATCACTCGACCCGGCAGCCAAAAGAGCCTTCCCGCCGGTGTGCACGTAAGATCCTCCGACTACTCGAATGTCGAAGCTCTCACACAGGCTCTGGGAGGTCAAGACGCCGTTGTCGAGGCTTTCAATCCAGCAGCCGCATCCTATCAGGCCAACATCCTGCAAGCAGCCTCGGCCACCGGAGTCAGGCACATCATCACCCCAGACTTTAGTGGCAATACGTTCCATCCCAACGCCAAAGATGCTCTTATTTTCGGTCCGAAGTTGGCAGCTCAGCGTGAACTTGAATGTGTCGTCGCCGAGTCAAACGGGTCGTTGTCATGGACGGCCATTATAACTGGTCCATGGTACGACTGGACAATCGAGCGTGGAATCTTCTGGATCAACAAAGAACGACGAACCATCACTCGCTATGGTTCCGGACACCAGAAATACAGCATCAGTCGTCGGGCACTCAATGGCGAGGCCTTAGTCGCTGTGTTGTCTAACCCTGAGAGATACCAGAACAGGGCTGCCTATTTTGCCAGCCACACTGTATCGACAAATCATCTGATTGCACTGGTTGAAGATCTTGGTCTCGAGGGTTGGGAAACTGTTGACGTGCCATTTGACGGGTTTGCAGAGAAGGCTCGTGCTTTGTGGCGGGAGGATACAGAAAAGGGAGTCGAGGACAGACTCAACTCCAGGACATATGCCGCCCTTTCCACCGTGGCGCTGCTGGATGGAGATAATAACTACGGTTCCAACTTCGAGGACCAAGTTGAGTCCGGATGGGATGAAGGCGAGCGCGCGCTGAAGGACAGCCTGAAGAGACTTCTCGCGTAAGTCTTGCTGGTAGATTTTGACTTAACGACGATCAAAGGGAAATTTTACGATACTTCACAAAGCGTGCGCGTCAAATACCTATTACTATAGAGTAAAACCGAAGATGCTGATTTTCTCACCCACAATACAAATGAGAATACAGCTGCGAATTGTACAAATATAATTCAAACCCTGCACTAGAATATGAGTTTTCAAAGAACGTAACGGCAGCCAGCTACCGGCATGAGGCGATGTTGGTAACACTTGAATGATCTACATAACTACACAGGGCTTGCCGACCAACAAGCACAGCTAAAGACTACAGGCTGTGGAGGAGAGACCACGAGCCTCGGGCCGCAAGTGTGATTCGTTGATGGAAAGGTGATCACTCACTTTGGGTCATTCTTAGGTTTCTTGGCCAGGGGATAGCGTGACAGCCAACACCAGGCTGCCGGACTTATTCGCAAAAGCTACACGTTAGCGGTATTGGATGTTGGCTGGTTGGTTGACAAATCGCTACGGATTAAGGCACGTATGGCTCGTAAAACACTGTCTAGCCAGTCGGTTGGGATCCCAGCGTTAGACCTGAGGAAGTGGATTGGGAGATTGCTGCTGGCGGAAGAGCGCAAGTGAGGGAAGGCCGGAGATTGAGCTGCATCAGGAAACATTAGAGTGGAGGAGCTCTTGAGAAGAGCCAGTTATGGCAGTCAGTTGATCGTGTCTATTTGGCCAAGGGGCCGATACGGGGCGTGGGCGAAGTTGGGCGCTGACATTTGATGGGATACGGTTGACTGGCGAAGCCGTTCCAAAGGTGTTGGTATTCTTGGCCCCTTGGCTGCTTGGCGGCGGGCACAGAATTTATAGAAAAAATACGCTGTCAAAGAAGAACAGGTCTGATGGTGCTGGCGACTCAGTTGCGATGTTGAAGATGAGAAGCTCTGGGGATGCAGCCGGGGAGAATCCACAGAAAAGTACGGGACCCAGCACGTGGTGGATTCGGGACTGGTGATTCGGCAGTTGCGAAGTCGGAAGTGGGGCCGCCATGCTCCTGCCAGCAGCGCTTGGCGCTTGGCGCTTCCTGAAAGCATGTATCTTGGCGCTTGACCGCGCCAAGTCGCTTCGGGTGCGCCACACAACTGGATCTCGGTCGATGCTTTAGGAAGGATGCGGCGAGGATGTATCTCCTTCCCCCCTTGACGACCTGACATCGTCCGTTTGTATAGCGGCAGCTTCAACGTCCAACATTCGACTTTGCCCTTCTTCAAGTTTCAGGCGCCATCTTCACTGGGGGCTCGGCGAGAAAAAGCCAATGCCCGACTGTTACCGATTCCGTTGGCTGCCCTTGACCACGCAGGATTTTCTTGGATGGATTTGTGGATTCCCTCTTCACGCTCCCACTCCATCGCCTCGAGAAGTATCCCCGCGAGGCCGATATCCTCCCAAAAGCTCAAGTTCCGCCAAATATGCGACGTTGTTTACGACACGTGGGACGCCTCAGAACATGCCTTGCTACTTCTAGACTTCCTTATTCAGCCTTTCGATACCCATCCATCCCGCCCCATGCAGGTTCATGTCAGCCAGCCTCTCCAGTAGGTTGAACTTGGCATCTACTTTCTCCCCCTCATTGGGGTGTTCAACGTGGCTTTTTGTGCCGAAGGGGCCTGCGGAAACCTGTGCAGAAAGGCGTTCGAGCCGCAATAATTCAGAAACCTTCGAAAGCCCGCCGATGAAATTCTTCTTTGCACCGAATGTCATTCTGATAATGATGAGTGGCAACTATAGATTTCGTCAGATTCACACACACCAAATGCTTCTCTTCTCTGTGGAAATGGGACCTCTGACATAGAATTGGCTGCAGCGAACTCTGCAACCAAGCAAGACAGCATGGCTACATGCTACGGGGACCAATCCACAGATGAACCATGCCGGTAACATTGCAGATTGCGGGTGTGGCGAGTACTATTGGGTGGGTTGGGTCGGTACGTCTCTAATAATCGAATGTGCCTCACCTCTGTTGCCTCTGCTGATGGCGTGTAGCCACTTCCTCGTCTAGGTCCGGGCATCACACACCGAGAGTCCCCCGGCGGGAAGGGGGCACATGTACATCCTAGCAGGTGGACATGGATGGATTGCGCAGAAGCAACGTCTTGGCTATTCCGCTATCTGGTATATATGCCAGAGTCGATCCCAAAGTCTACCTTCCTGCTCCTACACTGCTCGGACATCCTTCTCTCTCCGACCTTGCTACCCGCGTCAAAGCCAGGGTATTCCATCCATCATACCTTACCATCCTTTGAGGCACGTTGACCTAGTCTTCAGTTGGAATCATCATATCGATCATCTTCATCTTTCCCGGACATCAGGCGTTGCACAACCTGTGCAAAAGAAAGTCGAGATGCCTCTTCATCAGTATGACTACATTTTCGCCATTGGCACCATCTTCGCATTCCTTGATGCGTGGAACATTGGTACGTAACTCCAAAATTAGAAATCTGTTTGTCTAGCCATGTCCAAGCTGACTCTTGGGTGCTGGTAGGTGCCAATGATGTTGCCAATTCATGGGCAACCTCGGTCTCGTCACGATCTATTTCTTACATTCAAGCTATGACCCTCGGATCCATCCTCGAGTTCGCCGGCTCGGTTGGTGTCGGCGCCCGTATCGCAGACACCATTCGAACGAAGATTGGTAGGATATCTGTTCTTTTGATTAACAATGACGCCCAGGCTGATCATCTGACGCAGTGGATATCGACCTATTCGAGAACGACCCGGCTCTCCTCATGCTTGGAATGACCTGTGCGATTGTGGCTTCCTCGATTTACCTTACCTTTTGCACCAAGATCGGTCTCCCGGTATCAACTACTCACTCCATCATGGGAGGCGTCATTGGCATGGGTATCGCACTTATTGGTGCCGACAACATTCATTGGGTCTCCCCTAGCGGCGGCATCGACTCTGGCGTAGTTTCAGTCTTCCTTGCATGGATCATCGCTCCTGGTATCTCGGGTGCATTCGCAGCCATCATCTTCACCATTACCAAATACGGCGTCATGTTGCGGAAGAACCCAGTCATGAAGGGACTGGCTCTCGTTCCTGTGTACTTTGGTATTACCGCTTCCCTCTTGACCATGCTGATTGTTTGGAAGGGTGGGTCTATCAAAGTTACTTTCAACGATGCCGAAACTGCCGGAATGATCATCGGTGTTGGTGCCGCCTGGGCTCTCCTCATCACAATATTCTTTCTCCCCTGGCTCTATCGTGTGGTAGTCAAGGACGATTGGCAACTGCGTTGGTATCACATTGCCCTGGGCCCGCTTCTGCTCCGCCGTCCCGAGCCACCTGTTCAGCCCGAAGGCTACGGCGGTGGAATCCGCGACTTCTATGCCGGGCACATGACCAAAGAGGAGCTAGAGGTTGCTCGCAGCGGTGGTGTTGTTCGAAGCCCTAGCAACGACATCGAGACTGGCTCTGCTGATGGCGAGAAGAAGGTCGTCCAAGGATCCACCGACTCCCCTGCGACCAATATTCCCCGTAAGGACTACGTCCACAAGCCCATCGTTGGCCCCCGTCCCGAAGGTCCCTGGCACAACGGCGACGTTCTTTTCTGGATGGTAAAGAAAGTCTTCCTGTCTGGTGTCGATCAGGACATTATCAACATGCAAAAGAAGGAGAGTGTGCTCACTGGCGATTTGGAGGAGATGCACGCCCGTGTCCAACACTACGACAACAAGGCTGAATTCCTGTACTCGTTCATGCAAGTCATGACTGCATGCACCGCCTCGTTCACGCACGGCGCCAACGACGTTGCCAATGCCATTGGACCCTACGCTACCATCTTTCAAATTTGTAACACTGGCGTTCTCTCTGGCAGCAAATCTGAGGTTCCAATCTGGATTCTCTGCTTCGGCGGTGCTGGTATCGCTCTTGGTATCTGGACGTACGGATACAACATTATGCGCAACCTCGGCAACCGCTTGACCCTTCACTCTCCCGCCCGTGGTTTCTCCATGGAGTTGGGTGCTGCTTGCACAATTATCTTGGCTACACGTCTCAGTAAGTCAACGAACTCATCTTGACCATGCTCAAGCATCGCTGACTGTGATACAGAACTTCCAGTATCTACTACACAGTGCATCACTGGTGCGACCGTAGGTGTCGGCCTTTGCTCCGGCACTTGGCGATCAATCAACTGGCGTATGGTTGGCTGGATCTACATGGGTTGGATTATCACGCTGCCTACTGCTGGTATCATCTCTGGATGTCTCGCAGGCGTCATCGTCAACGCTCCCCGCTGGGGTATGGCAAGCTGAAAGATTTTGGCTGCTGAACCATCTTTCCACAGACTCATGTGTCGTCCGGCATGTTTGGCTGTGCCGTTGAGAATGGCAACAGTGTGAAGCTCGGATGTCAAGAGCACATGGAATCAGAAAAGGTTTCTTCTAGTCTATGAATGGCTCATACCCTCACTAGTATAGATAATAGTAGCAACTAATGCATTTCTATTGAGAAGGACGAGATGTGGAAAGTGGCAAGAGTTCAGATGATCGGCTGAGGAGCGTCATTCTCGTGTGCCTTCAAGTGGTGGCGCTCATCTCCAATCGGACCTAGCACGGTGCTAGAATGCCAGTGCATAGATATTGCTGTATTAACTGGAATAGCTTGGATCATTAGGTCATGTAAGGCTAAACCGCGAGTGAAGTGAGCTTCTCGACAATCTTCCGGTGTTCTGCCAAGGAAACAAGCTAGTCATGGAAACAAAGTTAAGCTTAGAATCATGTTGCAGACCTTCGTCCAATCTCCAACCCCCGCTTCGCTCGCCTCATTCGCCTGGCTGTCTCATTTAGGCGAGGCTAATGGTCGGATTGTTCTTTAAATGAAATAGAAAGACTTTCGGTGGGAGGAAACAGTACCTCTTTGTTGACTGGAAAATGGCCGGCAGCAGGGCGCTGTCAACAGCACAAGTCAAGATGCGCTATCTATTTCTGCTGCCGATCGCCCTATTAAGTCCGCTTTGTTTCTGTTCACCTTCCGTCTCAGGTCTTGATTGGCCAGGTAATAGAGCCCTGCCATTGTTTCCAGAGATTGCGAAGGAGATAGACTATGCCAAGCTCACTGCACTTTCTGGTGATGAGCAGATATTCTTAGTCTCGCTGCAAGGACTGGTCAACAGACGGCAACCACGACTGTACCTTTATTGGTCGCAGGATTCTGCCTTTCCGGATGACGAGGTCAACGAGGCCTGGCTGCGGCACCTTGAGACTGAAGGATATCGTAGCGCCGATACGACGAGCAGTCCTCTACAACTGATTGATAAGTACAAGTCTGAGATTCGGGGTGCCATTATCTACGACACGAAATTGCCAGACACGATTAATCTGGCTTCAACACTTGCCGGTCTTCATGGCGCTGTCCTGGCGACTGAAGAACTGGCCCGACGCTTCAACATCTCCATCACGGAAGACTTGCGAGGCCGGTTCAAGAACAAATTCGAGCTTTACGATCATGCAGCCCGGGAGGTGTGGCCCAAGGTTACTGACCGCATCATCACGGCTATCAAGCCACTTTCGACCCTATTGTATGCCAATAGGACCTGGACCACACTTTTAAAGGCGAACTCGTCCGTCACAGACTCTTCGAACAACGGCACATACACTGCAGATTTGTCGTCATTTATTAATGGCAACGGGACGGTCTATGTCAATATTACAGACGCTTTCCCTGCAGACGGCTATGGTCCTTCTGTCTACCGCGTCAAGGTGACTGGCGACGGAGACAAAACCATAGCAGACTTCACTCCCGGTGAAGAAGAAGAAGACTCCTTCCTGTTCGATGACGGCGGCTCGCACCTGGCAGACTATCCAGGAGGCTGGCGCTTCGCAGACGGCGCATCCGCAATGATTTACAAATTTGACGTTCCACCTCAGACAACTCAACTAACCCTCACTCTGTCCATGTGGAATCAGTTTCTCGTTTCGGCAACGTCGGCGCGACCGGGCTACTACAAGGTCAACTCCATCTTCCGCGACTACATCGTCAGCACGGCGGCTCCCTGCATGTGGTTGGACAGTAATAGACCGCGTGAAGCCGCGCTGCTCGACAAACTCCTTCGCCAATTCCAGCCCAATGCGGCCTACCTCGGCTGGTTTCCAAACGGCGATGAGATGACCGGTGTCACGCAACTCGCAAGGAACGGCTTATACGTCGCCGCCACGGACTTCTACTTCAACCCCACCATCTTCAGTGGATTCAACACCAAAAGCCAATTTCGGCAGTCTACGATGGGGGGACCACCATGGCAACCTCCTCCGCCCCCTCCGAAAAAGACCCCTAAAGTCTTTCTGTCTCTCGTCTACCTCGAAGGCGACAACATACAGTACGACCAGCGGAGCATGTTTCAGCACTGGAACGACTCCGCGAGGGGATCAGTCCCGCTTGGCTGGACTATTAGCCCATTGCTTCGTGATATCGGCCCGGGCATCTTGTCGTATTATCAAAGGACATCCACGGAGAATGACCTGCTGATTGCCGGGCCCGACGGCGCAGGATATACGTATCCGGGTGTCTGGCCAAGACGAGCTCTCTCCACATTCTTGACTCAGACCGGCGAGTATATGCGAGCGACACAGACAGACGAGGTCTTGTTCGTGTACGACCGCATCAACGCCACTGATAACCCGCTCACACCTGGGCTAACTCTCGACTTTCGCAATGCCGTGGGCAGGAACAATTTGCGGGGCATCTACTACGGGTCATTTGTTTCGACGGTAGATGCGCTGCAGGTGAATGTTACAGAAGGCTTCCCGGTGACAAACATGGTGAGTATTGGGAACGAGGAGAGCGGTGCGGCGACGCTGCGGAATATTTCGGAGAATTGGAGGGGTCGTGGGCCTCTTTTTGTGGCTGGCGCTGTGAGCGCTTTTGATATGACACCGACCAGTGTTGCTAGTATGGTTAAGAAGTTGGGGGATGACTTTGAAGTTGTGAGGCCTGATAGGTGGTTTCAGCTGTTGAGGAGGCGGGAGAGCTGGCCCGGTCTTGGGTAGGATGGTTTCCTTTCTTGAGGAGACTAGTGCCACGAGACTTTGACTGGAGCCTCTCAACGCCTCAAGATGGACTATGGGATTGCGATCCGCTGTCTACAGCCTGTGAGGGATCTGGGAGCAATGTAGCGGGGTTGCGCCGGTGGGAAAGTGCGGGTGAGAGAAGGTTCTTGCATTAGATTATTGATGCTAATAAATTGGAAACTTCAATAGACATGAATGAAGCTGGACCTTATCCGCACTGATGTAGGATGCATACACTCTTATTGAAGATGCGGGATACCTCCTTTGTTGTGGTATGTGCTTGGCCAATTCATGTCAGCATCATCGCCTTCAACTTTTGTAATAAGACGGGGGTATTTCTTTGACGATATTCCCCATCACCGCTACGTCATGAAGGGGCCCCTATTATTAATATTAGTGCACTGTTTTGAGGGGGAATTTAGTTTTCTTAGAGGCCAAGTTCCAACTTCCACGGCGCTTGCAGGGTGATTAAGCAAAGGGAAAAGACAACTACTATTGCCTCAATAATTCGTGCCCGCTGAGGCTGACGTGCTTCAAATCAATATTCGATCCTCGCAGAAAGACTCATGACTTTGTGACATCGTGGGCGTATCTTCTGATACCAGTGAACATGGCCGGACAACAAATGCAAGCTCTGGTGACCGAATCTTCGGCCGGCGGCGGCGGGTCGCCGAAGATGGTCAGGAAGCAAGTTCCGATCCCTGAACCGGCCCCGCATCAAGCTCTCGTTAAAGTGTCACATATTGCACAAAACCCGACCGACGGTAGGTTAGACCCGTTGGTAGTCTCGATCAAGAGATAAACGCAGTATCGTTTCCTAAGTTTGGTTCACAGTTCAATCTCTTGACGGCAATGCATTCGGTGACGGCGCCGTCCTTGGGTGCGACTTTGTGGGGACAGTCGAAGCGGTTGGCGACAAGTGTAGCAAGCTGTCCAAGGGCGACACTGTTGCTGGCCTAATTTGGGGAGGTCAGGAATCCTTGGTTAGCCGACATCTACGAACAAGTTCTGACACATCGCCAGGTGAAATCAAGGGTCTTGGCGGCTATGGCGAGTACACCCTCGCGGACGACAACATCAGCTTCCGAGTCCCCAAGAACATAAGCCTGCAGGAGGCTGCTACAATACCCCTAGCTTCCATGACGGCTGAGCTAGCCCTGTTCTCCAAAGCATGCCTCGCTATTCCTCGAGAGAGCGGATCGGAGACAGCGGTCCTTATTTGGGGTGGTAGCTGTAAGCTGCTCCACGACACGCGCTGAACACGTGCGGTCCCTTGCTAATTCCCTTCCCAGCGAGCGTCGGCTTGTACGCCAGAGGACCACAAACTCGGCACCGAGTTTTATGAAAAGCTCCCGGGATGGGTAGAGGCCGGGAAGTTGAAGCCCAACAAGCCGAAGGCCATCTCTGGGGGTCTTGATGGTGTAGACAAAGGATTCCAAGTGTATCGGGATGGGGTAATCTCCGGCGAGAAGTTGGTGTATCAACTCTGAGGCCTTGAGTCAATCTGTTGCAGTTCCTATGCACACAGCCAATTGCGCAAACGATGCAAGTGAGGACATCCCGACTAATGGTTATCTACTATTCGCGATATCAACTAGAACAAACATCAATGGCTAAGGTAAGTTGGCAGCAAGGGGCTTTTCCACTCAAAGGCACTTTGTTACACTTGGCTTTTCTCGAGGACAGGTAAGCTGATTGCAGACAAGACGGCTGGTCTCGAGAGAGGATAAGCTTAACCTGCTGCTTGGAGACTCAGTGCCCCTAGTCAGGTCACGAAGACTGATGTCAGCATCTAACGACGGGTAAGCATGCAGCGCTCACTATTGTTCATGAGCGCCCAATGGCGACAACTCTATTTTGCGTGACAGCTTGACGGATTGACACCTGAGAGGATGACCCCGCCATTCCAGGAACCAACAGAGCTCAGGTAGACCAAGGGCAGATGTTTCCGAGCTTAAACCGCGTCATGGCCGCGTTCTAGGTCAATTAATCACAGCTAGTCTTATCGCTCGGGAATAGGAGACCGCGGAAGTACGGCAAACTTATCGAGCTTTCCCGAACGCCTCCCTCATCCCGTGGTGCCGGACCCGACCGCTAAGAAAGGAATCCCTGGTCGCCTTCCAGAAGCAGCCGGCGGATCCCCGCAGCGGCAGATGGAGCCAAGATAACGCCAAGATGCTCAATTGGCCAATGCCGCAGTTCCGGAGCCGCGGTTGGGGGAAATGGGAGAGTCATTACGATTCGTGATGGTTGTGGGTGAACAGCCAACATGAGTGGACGAACGTGTAATCTGGGGAACTTTTCAAAGTCCCCAATGGCACTTTTTAAGAATCCTATCATCGGCTGACCACCGACCAGGGGCCAAATGATAAGCAGGAGAAGACGTCAAGGAGATTGTCGTACGCGTCGGGCGCATAGCGTATCGGACCATATCGCTTCCTCTCAGTCGATGCAACTCTGTGCCCTTCATACCTACATTAGTGTAACCAGCATCCGCCCTTCATAATAGCCACGATGCCGCGCCGGGCGCTACTTTCTTGGCACTCCTGGGCGTTTGCTTGTTTCCGCCGCCATCGCATCGTCGCAAACCCGAGCCTTCAACAAGATGGCTACCGACATCAGCCATACGCCGCCAGAGTATGCGGACCCTGAAAAGTCACTGGGGCAGGGAGAGAAGCTCAACATCAAGACGGCGCATAACCTCCACGGCCAGGACATCGAACTCGAAAATGGACATCTCGCGGAGTTGGAGGTTGATATGCAGCGGGTGCTCGACGAGGAGGGTGAGGGGGACTACGATGCCGATACGTCGCCTTTCCCCCAGGTCAGAGCCGTTGTGCCGGAGACGGACGATACTGCGATCCCCGTCAACACATTCCGAGCCTGGTTCCTTGGAATTGTATGCAATTGGCGATCCGATTCATAGAGGAACTCAATGCTAACTGACAGCAAAGGTCTTCGTCTTCCTTGGCGCCGGCGTGAACCAGTTCTTTTCATTGAGATACCCCGGTGTTCACATCGTATCTCTCGTCGCAGAACTGATTGCATTCCCCATCGGCGTCGCGCTCGCCAAGATTCTCCCCATCAGCCGTTTCAACCCCGACCGGCACTTCAACATCAAGGAGCATGCTCTCGTGACAATCATGTCCAACGTCTCGTTTGGCTTCGGCTCAGCTGATGCGACCAACCTCATTCAAGCAGCCAGGCTGTATGGCTTCTACATCCCGCCAGGATTCTCCGTGCTCGTTGTTCTGTGCTGCCAGCTTAGCGGATACGCCGTCGCAGGTCTCGCTATGCCGTGGCTCGTCAAGCCCGCCAGCATGATCTGGCCTGGTGTGCTCAGCAATGTCGCCCTCCTCAGCTCGCTGCACTCTCGAGCCAACGCCATTGCTGACGGATGGCGAATCACCCGCATCAAGTTCTTCATGATTGTGGGTGGATGCGCTTTCGTCTGGTACTGGTTCCCGGGTCTCATCTTCACGGGCCTTAGCTACTTCACCTGGATCTGCTGGATTGCGCCGAACAACCTGGCGGTCAACCAAGTCTTTGGCATGGTTACTGGCATGGGCCTTTTCCCTCTGACTTTCGACTGGTCTATGATTGCGTACAATACGAACCCGCTTCTCAGCCCTCACTGGGCCGCGCTGAACGTCTTCTTTGGCTTTGCGTTCTTCTTCTGGATCATCACGCCGGCGATCTACTACACCAACACCTGGTTCACCTCGTACATGCCATTCTGCACAGCCGACGTCTACGATCGATTCGGCAGCCTGTACAACGTGACGGAGGTTCTCACGAACAACGAATTCGATCAGCAAAAGTACTCTTCGTACTCTCCCCCGTATCTGCCAGCCACGTTCGCCTTTGTATACGGCCTATCTTTTGCTTCAATTACGAGGTAGGTGTTAAGCCATGTCGACTGCCGAATTCTAGTCTAACTTTGTCACGATAGTGTTCTTTCCCATGTCTACTTCTTTCACTTCGATGAAATCGTGCATGCCATGAAGGGAACGCTGAAACTCGACATCCACGCGCGCCTGATGCAGTCATACAAGACTGTCAAGTGGTGGTGGTGGATGGCCATTTTACTGGTCGTCTTCGGCATGGCAGTCGGTACCGCAGAGGGCTACGACACTGGTCTCCCGTGGTGGGGAGTCATCCTTGCCTTCATCATTCCTGCAGTCTACATGGTCCCCTGCGGCATGATCCAGGGCGTCACGAACGTGGACGCCAATCAGCTGAACGTGCTATCCGAGTTCATCGGAGGATATATGTTCCAGGGCAAACCGATTGCCAACATCCTCTTCAAGATCCTCAGCACGGATGTCGTCGGTCAAGGTCTATACTTCGCGGCCGATATGAAGCTCGGTCACTACCTCAAGATCCCGCCCACGACCCTCTTCTTTGCCCAAGGTCTTGCAACGATTCTTGGAGCATTGACCCAGACAGGTGTCACGCTTTGGATGCTTGGCAATGTTGACGGTATCTGCACCGAGGACCAACCCAATGGCTTCTCCTGCCCCAACGGTCGCACCGTTTTCTCGTCTTCGGTTATCTGGGGTCTCGTCGGGCCCGCTCGTCTATACTCCGTTGGCGCCATCTACTCCGGTCTCTTGCACTTCTTCTGGATCGGACTTATTCTGCCGCCGATTACGTACTTCATCTTCAAGAAGACAAAGTCTGACTTCATTCGCAAGATCAATTGGCCGCTCATCTTTGTTGGAACCTACAACGTGCCTCCAGCCACGGGTATTAACTATTCTTCATGGTACATTGTCAACCTTATCTTCAATAAGATCATCTACCGGAAATTCTACGCCTGGTGGAGCAAGTACAACTACGTCCTCGCTGCGGCGCTGGACACTGGACTTGCCATCAGTGGTATCGTCATCTTCTTCGCAGTCACATACGGTAAGTCGGCACAGATAGCTCACTTGATCTTATCAAGGCACTTAAGACTAACATTGACGTAGGCCCTAATGCGCAATTCCCTGATTGGTGGGGAAACACCGTATGGAGTGAAACCGCTGATGGACAAGGCCTACCGTGGCTGCAAATGCCGGATGTAGGCTACTTTGGACCTGCGAACGGAACATGGTCCTAGAGCAAGTTTGAAGAAACAGTAATTGCATGCTTTACAACATAGTCGAATGACTTGTAGATAGAGGTGCTGGGCTCAGTTCGAACAGAGGCTGTCCATCCAGTAGGCCTTTGCCGAACATGCAGCTGAAGAGAACACAACGAACAATTTCACTCAGTCCAAGCGCGTCGATTCCTCCAGAATCCCTGATTATTGTGATAGCACCCCGAACGTGTTTTGAGGCCATGTGCATGTCACAGAGCATGATCTACAAAGCAGAATTAGAACCCTTACTGAATTAACGTACTTCACAATACCAGGGAACTGGAAGTTATGTTGAAGTTTGCCTACCTCGTCGAATGACAACACCAATGCTTTCGCAACACCAGTTCGTCGCAATAATATATCGTCAGAGGACAGGGCACGACGCAGGTCGCTTATGTGCCTTAGTTTGAACTTGGCTGCCCAGTTTCCCCACTGCTCCCCATGAAAGAGGGATAAATGACGGCTGGCTGCGAGCAAGAACCCTTGCAAGAGGTCAATATCGGTAGAGCCACAAAGCAACCAGTTCCTCCTTATGTGATCGAAGTTTTCGCCGAGGTAGCACAAAATAGGACATTGCGAATCCATGTTGGGGACAATGACTTGACCATCTACGACCGTTAGTATCCAACACCCTTGTAGTGCCAATAGCTTCGCATGGCCGGGCCTTCAAAAGTGACATTGATGATGTACATCGTGACTTACAGTAAAAGAATAGCATTTTCTCTTCGGCTGTGGAAGACTTTAGAAAGCTAGCCAACGGCTCATGCTCGAACGCGCCAGGTATTGTGCTTGGTATCGAAGGCTCAACCAGATGCTGTAATTCCACGACGTCTTGTTGTGGACGGCTCACTCTTTCTTCCTCTCGAGACCTCAATAAAATCGATCGACCACGACTTTTAACTTGGATGTCCGGGTCTTGATTGCCATGGCGGGCCACCTGACGTTTCCTTAACCGTGCATGGGTCACTCGTGCTGCGTGAGCCTGAGCCTGTTTCTTCAAGCGGGCGGACCTTCTCTGGTCAGGATGTACTATGACGATGAACTCCATGCTGGCAAGCGTGACATATGTCAAATAAAGTCTTTTACAGCGAAATCATTTGCTTCGAGGATATGTCTTCTTATTCAATTCGATATTATCGTAAAAAGAACAAGATATAACTGTCGTACAACACTCAATAGGCAACTTCGAATAAGCGATACCATTTGTCAGCGGTGATGTTGACGGCTTTGATATATGCAGTCAGCATTGCCAAGGTCCTACTCCATTGAGCTTAGCCGTTGATACTAGTCCGGAAGAAGCTACCTCAATGCTTTAGAGCATCGTAGACTACATGTGGTACGGGATTTTGTCGACAATCTGCTCGTGCAACTCCTCGAGAGCAGACACCACATCCTCTGGAAGCGGTCCTTGTTCGATCATGTCGAGATTAGTCTCCAGCTGCTCCGGGCTCGAGGCTCCAATGATTACCGAGTCTTCGTATTCCTTGCTGAGGATGCTGTGATATACCGTCCACCGAAGTGCCGCAGCATGGCCGCCGATTCCGTGCTTAGATGCGACATCAATCGCCTTCTCCGTCGCCGTCATGATGGATTCTTTGACATAGAATTTTGCATATATGCTACCCACAGGAATCTTGGATGTCACAGAACACTTGGTCAGTCTCTCGTATTTTAATAGACACGAGTAGAAGAGTCTTACCGATGTATCATATCGCCCACCCGCTTTAACCTTCTTATGATTGCCGGCAAAAAACCCAGCTGCGGCGGGGCTGTATCCGTAGAAGGCGATGCCATTCTTGCGCAATACGGGAAACAAATCGTTCTCTCCGCCCCGCACGAGCGGATTGTAGTGGCCCTGGTACACACTGGGTTTGACGAGGCCGCGTTCCTGGCAGATGTCGACAAACCGCTGAACCTCTGCAGCGGAGTAGTTTGAGATACCCCATTTCTTGATCTTGCCCTCCCCAATCGCCTGATTCATGGCCTCACATGCTTCTTCGAATGGTGTCGTTCGGTCGGGCACGTGTAGATACTCAATGTTGATCTGCTTGATTTTCAGCGCTTTGAGAGATTCGTCAATCTCCTTCAAAATTTTGTCCTTAGTGTGACATCCCGGCGATCTGGACGTGACCTTGGTGTCGATGGTGAAGCGCTCGCCGGCATTGGCGGCGCCGAGTCTGGGCTCCGAGCTTGTGGGTGCCTGGGGTGAGTACATGCGCGAGGTATCAAGCTGCTTGTACCCGCGTCGAGCGAAGACGTCCAGGAATGCGTTCACTTGGTCGGGTGTGTCGTATCGTGCCATGGGATCAGCAGATGAGTCTCCGACCTGTGAACATTAGCTTTGCCAAAAGTAACACACATCTCTCGCACTCGGTCGGTCAGCTTACGTTTGCGACGCCCAACACGAGGTTGACGGGCTGATTAGAGGCGGACGACATTCTGATCGTTGGAATCTGACGGCAAAGCGGGGAGAGGCTGGCAAATATGAGATGATACAATTTGTGTTAGTATTGACATACCACTGAGCAAGCAGGTAGAAAAGTCTTGATGGAAAGCATTCTGGCTTTTATGGTTTCAAGGTCCAAATACGTTGTCAGAATGATCAGATGCTTCGGACAATGCGCCAAGAGCTACTCCTACTTATTTGGGCAACTGCAACTATGAGCTCATTACTAAGACAGGCATCAATTCGTCAGCACGACAAAGCTTACACTATGGCCCTGCATCCGGGACAACCTACTTGGGCAATACGCTACCTTATGTGACGCTTTGACAACTGAATTTTCAGATGGTCGGAGTTTCATGCCGAGTCCGACGGACTTGACGCACTTGTTGCAAGTGATTAAGCTTGATCGGCTTGGAATCACGATAGTAGTAGAAGGTTTATCAGTTTAGGTAGCTTCGGCTCGTTTACGTTTCCAATTACGATCCTCTGCTAATAGGCTATAGCAGCAAGCTTTAAGAGGAAAGACTCAACAACGATATCACTTACATATGTAGACGGCGGCATTGTTGAAGAAGGGAAACTTCGGCTTTCCCGAGCGACTTTTCTTCTGCGGCTTATCCCCGTTTCTCTGTTATTTGAGCCATTTCCGAGTTCAAGATGTGCAAGACAGCTCAACTCTGAGCGGGACTTTAGAATAACTATCATGTGTAACGCTTCAAGGAGAAGTCGCAACATGGGCTCGGCCGAACCAATAGGGATGTTGTCTTGGGGCTTGTCAGATGAACGATCAGGTGCAGCATCAGATCTTCCGCGAGTCTATTTAGAAGCTCAAACAAGCGATCTTGGACATGTACATTGGCAATACATGGTGGGCCTTTAGCTGTCAGGAAATGCTTGGCCGTCAACCCTGACGCGTTTCTGCCAGGATGTGGGGAAGTTGAGCCTTTTTGAAAGTCCAATGGCAATTGTCGTTGGCTAAGAAGAATAGATGATGGCGCCAGCGAGCTGGGCGAACGTCGGCGTACACCCGGAAAACCGACGGGGTCCCAATTTATGTTCACAAGATCTGGCGAGAAAGTACCACGCCTCGGCCTTTTTGTCTCGTCTGATCCCGACTTATATCTGTGACCTGTGATAGCCTTGTTTTTTATCATCAAGTTAGATTTTGGAAGGTCGTAACCCTGGACAAGACGACCAAGGGCCTTGGTCGGCTTATCCCAACCAATTCAGTCTCCTTTCACAGGGCTATGCTTACACGCGCAAAGAAGTCTAACTAGCTTTTTAACTACTTGGCTAAGGGTATAAGAGGGCATCATATTGAGAGTGTCCCCCCCGATGCATCCATAAACCACTTCCGCATCCTTCAGCCCAAGTCAAACCATCCCTGGTAAACATGGTCAACTTCAGGAAGAAACTCTACAGTCTCTTCGCGCCGACTGCCGACAAAGGCGAAGACGGCCGTGATGTTTGAGAATCTCGAATACTTCTCATCATCGCCGCGATGGGAGGGGCGATCGGTCTCGGTAACCTCTTGCGATTCCCCTCGATCGTGTTCAACAATCACGCCCTCCAATTTTTCCATTCCCTAAGGTACCTTATTTCACTCCGCTATCTAGCCATACCAAGTTGCCTCCCGAAATCAGCATCAGGTGAGCGTATAGAGGAGGCTGCGCCCTTACATGGCATCATGCCAACAAGCGTGCTAAGGGTGTCGGATTCGGCGTCCTCTATATCGACTACGCGATTATTATCTTCTACCTTATGTTCCGATAATCGCCTGGATAATGGCATACTTCCGGGACTCTTTCCACAACCCACTCCGATGGGAAGAAATAATCAGTTCTTCGAAAGAAAGAATGCGGACTCCATCGCCTGAAACTTGACGGCAGCTGGTAGCGCAGTCCAAGACTACACGGCTTATCGGCGTGCTCTTTTTCCCACCTTCTTCATTCTCGAGCTCGGATCAGCATTTGCACTCATGCAGGCTTTGGTCTACTATTTAGACTGGGGCAATGAGTTCTCTCGGTCTTACGTGTCGTCCGTCGTAGCCATTGCCTCCTTCCACGTTTCTTTACCAAGTGTGTGCTACTACGCTCTACCGCTACCGCGACGTTGTTGATTGTTGTGGCCTTCTACCTTGGTGCTTGTATAACATCTTTGGCTACGCTGGAGGTACTATGGTGGGCTTCGTTATCGCCCATGCGATGTCTCCAAAGCCGGTGCAGGTGTTGGCTTTGGGGATGTTTATCGTCGGCATAACCTCTTCCGTGGTGTCTTCTTCCGACCCTCCAGGCTACACAGCTAAATCCTTTTTGAAGAAAATTCATTACAAAAGCTTTTGGTATCTGACATTCTACCCAGTGCGTACCCGTGTTCGGTTATTCCCTCCAAAGCATTCCCTCCCTTTCTCACACACAATTCCAGGGTAATGAACTGCGCCGAGATCTGAATGCCATCATATACATCGGAGGTTAGTGGAAGATCTCGGGTTTTTTGGGGATTTGTTCTCAAGTATAATACGGCGCCGATTGTGGCGATCATATTCTCTTTTCCCTACCCTAACTTCTATGCCAAGAACCGAATGGATCCGCTGCACATTGCTGGGTTTGCCCTTAAGGCTCAAAGATTTGGCAGTCGAAGAAACCTGACGCATCAGAGATCTGAGAGATGCTCGTCCAAGGGAAAGATCACTGACAAGCGCCAGTAAGACCAGCATGTACATGTGCCTTTGGGTATTGAGTAAATACCTTTTGACACAGGTGAACGAGCGAGTACAATTGAAAATCTGCGTCATATCCCGCGCGGGCACGAGCCACTGCATTCCTGCCTCTATAGGAAGGTGATGAGGACAATGAACGATTCGCGGGTTGGTAGTCCTTGGCATCAGCACCCTAGATGTGTCCACGTACTTCTGAAACGTAAGGAGGAGCGCCTTGAAAGACTAAGTCTCGGCTGGTGTGACTCTTGCTTTAGAGGGATTGGCCGCAGTGAGAATACGTGTTTTTCCTTGAAGGGTGCTGCAATAGGGTAGAATCAAAGAGGTTGGTGGCCAGTCGATACGGGCTCTCCGCAATAGCACCCCTGCAAGCCAAGACCCCAATGCCGAAAAAGGATGGTGGTTTGTACACCGACGATTATGAACGAATGACGGACGTCCGGTCAGGAGGAGTTGATCGCCGGTGGTGTTACCGGCTCGTGACTTCAAAAGAGCTCGAGCGCGCTGGGCTGACCGTGGGACTCGCTTCTTCTCTCATCAAATTACTTTCAGTTTCTGTCCGTGATATCATCATAATACAACATTTTACCCATTTTTGATAGGCAAGGTTAAGAAGAACCAAAATGAAGGTGATCAGCCAAGTAGCAACGCTCTTTTTCGTGTATGAATCTGTCAACCGTTGGCACAGAGACTTATTGCTAACATTGATAGCGCGGCACCGATTGTTGCCCAGACAAGCTCAGAGTCGTTTCTTTACTCCATCCTACCAACTGATTCATTGACTCCTCTGCCTACTCCGGTGCCGCTTCCTACCGTGGTGGAAGATGGGTGTCCTACGGCAACAGAGCTGTCACTGTGTCCTAGTTGCACCGGGGAGGCACCGCAATGCGTGACCGTGTCGACTCTGACGCAGTCATGCGGCTGCCCCAGTGCAGCGGCAACAGAGACCTTCACATTTGGTTGCGACAAGAGTGCCTGCCCTAGGGTGGGCTGCAGCACCAGCTACACCATTGTCTCTGGCGAGGAGGCATGCACTGGTAGTGTAAGCGTGTCTGCCACAGCCGCGACGACCGACGTGGTTACGGTCACGACGACGAACCAAGCGACGACGGCCGCTACTGGCTCCCAAGCCAGCACGGCATCAGGTGCTTCGGGCTCTTCGGCTTCTGCTAGTGCGACGCCGAATGCGGCTGGAAGACTGGCAATTCCATTCAAGTTTTGGTGATACGCACTCGACGATGGGCTAGTCTGGGATGAGATGTACCAAAAACGGCTGGGTCAACAAGTACCCACAGCCTCTGTGTAGAATGATATTAGTAGCTTGAAACCCCAATCGTTGTTTCTTGTTGCCCAATCTCTGCATGTCAAGGGTATATCCGCGTGCTTGGTAGTCATCTGGTTGGTACTCAAGTTGCAGTCCACGTCTCAGGCGTCCATGATTCCGGGCTGAAATCTGGCCAATAAAGTCCCTGAGCCCCATCATTGTAGATCGACGCATCTATAAACTGCAAGTCGAGGAGTGGCTGGGCCAGGAGCTCCTGTAACGACGGCTCGTTGAGCGCCATACCAGCGGTTGTGTTTTGCTCTGCGAAAGGTTGGTTGAGGTTGACTGCAGCATCCGTGAAAGCCGCTGTTGTGTCGTTAAGCAAAGCCGCCGAGTCTCCCGCCCCGGCGAAATCACCACGGCGCACGTGAGCTGCGGCCATTGTAAGCTTCATAGCGTCGATATGATGGCAGAACTCCTCAGCTGCATAGTTGCCATTATCTTTCAGCTGAGACAAGAACTGAGCTGCTTCTTCAAATTGTTCTCTGTCATTGTGACTCTCTTTGCCGCTCAGAAGGCTAGATGCAGCGAGGATGGTGGCGGCTGAGAAGAGATACTGCGTGTAGAAGTAGTCAAACGTTGCAAAAGACCCGTCGATCCAGCATTCTGTCAGCAGTCGGCAGGTGTGACGAGCGCAACGTATGCAAGTTTCTGCGAGAGTCATGGCGGTGGCCGGAACTCGTGGTTCTGGGGTCTCTGGTGTTCCCCAAGATGCGACATGCGTTCGCAGCACATGGAGCAGAATCGGACGGGTGGTGCTGATAGCGCACTTGAATCAAAATTAGCTTTGTCACACCCCGTCTGGCAGTCGCGCTTCATTGCTTGCCTGATTAAAGTTGAGATGTAGCGAGATGGGCTTTGGCATGCGTTCCGATGTAGGCTTCGAGTCAATGTGAAGCTGTGGAGGGAGCTCTGCAGACCACCCACGAAGATCCTTCAACGCCTCTTGAACTCTATGGGATAAGGAGGTGTCTTGCAGCCTTCTTCGATAGATGGATGGCACAACCTTTCCCAGTAGGCCAGCGAGCTTTACACTAGCAACAAAATATGATGCATCGGCAAAGTCATCCGCTATATTATCGTCGACAACCGGATTCGATGGCAGGTCCACCTCGATATCGATGTCTTGGACGGCTACTGGGTGGCTTAACTTGGCTGCCCACATCCTGTCGAAGATGTATGCTGTCCACCAAACTCTGACCCTATGCTCTCGAGCGGCAGCATCTCTGAGCTGCGTCTCAGGAACATTGAGATGAAGGCCCATGACAACAGCGAGCCTGGTCGCGGAGCCGGCAAAAGTGTAGGCGGTATGTCGCCGGTTGAGCGCAAGAGAGTAGAAAGACTGTCAAAACTTCAGAGGCGATCGAAAACATTTATTTATCAAAGCCATCTTACCAGCAACAATCTCAACTCGACAACATCGATCCTCGGTCGTTCGCTGACGATGCGGAGGATGCGAGTTGCCCGTGCAAAGTAGCCCATGCCGGGGAAGTGCTTTTCCGACGTGGCAGATCGAGTCGAGTACATGGCGCCGATAGCAAACATCGCCCAAAGCTTACTCTTGAGAAGCGAATCACTTTCAGCCGGGTTCTGGAGGGTCTGTTCCAAGGCATCCAGAATCGAGCTCTTGCGAATGATGTGGTAGCAACGGCTGACATATCTCAGGGCAACCCCGACGAGAAAACGTGCTCTTGCCGGACTAGGCCAAGGGCAGTCTGTATCAGATAGAGCGAGCAGCCTCTCATCTGTGGCATAGTTCACCCGCGGGATGTGACTACTCTCAGCTGATGAGATTGCTTGGCGGAAGCGGGTAGCGAATGCGGCGTCCGAGGCCTCACCGATGAGAATCGGCGTGTGTGGAATATTCATGTCGAAGAACCATGGTCGTTCATCAAGCGATGGCGCTGGGATGGCAGTTGCATTAGTATCTGTTGTCTCTTTTACCGGGGCAACGACTGCGAGATCTGGGAGCAGGTTGGCTGCTCGAGATTGACTTCCAATGCCGCTGTTGCTCTTCAATTGTTGGTTTTCAGCAATAAGGTCATCGATATAACTATGGGAAATCGAGTTAGTTCGATACACCAGTCGCTCTTGGAATCGCGGGTCCGAGGTATGAATATCTCTGGTTCTAACATACCGCTGGCTAACTTTTACCATGCGGTTCCGCCGAGGATATGTGCATTCCACACCCTTGCTTGCTTGGCGACAATTCTCACATGGTTGCCCGCCGGAACACCTCACTTTGCGCGAGTGACACCTACGGCAACTATTATGGCGGAATCGCTGTTGTTAACCATCTGGAAACCTTCCGCAGCTTTGCGGCGCGACAAGTTGTAATACTCACGCGGTAGGTTTGGTCTTTGGTCGGGAGGAAGCCAATGAGGATACCGGAGCGGATCTCAAAGCGACCCTATCCTCCGCACTGGACGCGTCGCCTTCCGATGTCATGGTGGTCAATCGATATGGCTGATTAGGATATTGCCCTCGTGAGGTCCGATCGAATGCTTTCGGGAAACGTGTAGGGATACCGAGAGTCTCAAGGGATGTTTGAAGATACCCCTTCACCTTTCAAAGTTGCTGCGGCTTGTGACGTATTCCTAGAATACTACCGCTGCGTGATACCTAGTCATCAGCACTAGTTTGGTAAAGGTTTCTTTGTTGTCACAGCTAGACGTTTGGGGGAGAAAGCTTTAGCCCAGCCGAGATAGTTCGGCATAAATCGCGCAATATGCCGATAAAATACTGTGATTTCGAGTACGGCTATTCCGCACCCACACGAAGGCTATCCCGCACCCATACTAGGCCTACTTAAGTAAATAATAGGCTGCACGTGACTATACCGCCGCAGTAGCTACATTAAGCGCGCGCCTTCCTATTATTTCTATTTTAATACGTCTTTTCTATTTAATACCTCCTTTTTTAGTTATTTTTAAAATAGGATAAGTACTTTTTTAAGTATTAAAATATAGGCTTAAGAGAGGTATTTCCCCTAAGTAAAGACTAGTTTTTAAAGTCCTAGTTTTAATTTTAAAAAGCGTACTATAAAAGAGGATAAAGTAGAAAGTATAGTAGTAGAAGGTGTAGTAGTAAAAGGTATAGTAGTAGAAAGTGTAGTAATAGAAGGTATAGTAGTAAAAAGTATAGCAGTAGAGGCTGCGCTTTCTTAAGAAAAAGACTAGAATAATATAGATTCCGTGTTAATTGTGGCTACTGCGGCGGTGCTATCACGTGAAGCCTACTATTTCCTCAAGTAGGCCTAGTATTAGTGCGGGATAGCCTTCGTGTGGGTGCGGAATAGCCTTACTCGTGATTTCTCCATATTATCGGCGTAATGTGGATTTGGCCGAGCTTTATGTCACGATCTTTACCCCACAAACAGTCCAGGGGCTTAACCATCTCTAGTCGGCTTCATGTCATATTGCCGACTCCTCAGACCAAGCAACCAACCACTGGCGCCCTATTTCACTCGCATTTCCGTCACAAGTCCGGGCTGGTCTTGATCACGTCGCCTATGCGTGCATCACGTCGCCCTACGAGGCCCACTTTATGAAATATTTGAGTCAGAGAAGGTGTAGTGAAAAAATGGAAGAAAATTCGCCTGCCGAAGGCGTGTCCGACCGGCGGAGAGCTGCAGGAGTTCCCGACTATATACATTCGGAGGACTCCCCGAGGCAGTATTCATCCTCTGACGATACTTTAGCTTAGAGATCAGCTTACTTTCCATTCTTTAATGTGATTTCCTCGCAATGGGTTCCCCAGATGTCGAAAAGCCGGACGGCTTGACCGCCGCTGTCAAGATCCCTCAACTAAGCCCCGATCCGCTTACCGGCCCCATTCCGGCGGCGGCAGCCCCTCTTCGACCCGTGGCTGCAGCAGATGACGAGGTGATGGAGATGCCAACATGGAAGAAATGGGTAACGCTTGCGGTGGTTTGCTGGATGGCCCTGCCCGTCACCTTCTCTGGTAGCTCCATCTTGACAGCGACTTCCGAGGTTGCTGCCGACTTCAACGTCTCAACGCATGCCATTACCACAGCTAATGCTGGCGTCTTCATTGCCATGGCTATGTCTGCCTTGATATGGCTACCGACGAGTAATATCCTTGGTCGCAGAACGACTTATCTCGTAGCCAACTGCCTCTTGACCTTGTGTTCGATAGGATCGGCGCTCTCAAATAGCTTTGCCTGCTTCACAGCGATTTGGGTCATCGGAGGAACAACTGGTCCATTCTTCCTAGTTGCAGGGCAAACCATCTTGGCAGATATCTTTGAGCCTGTGAGTCGGATATTGTGCCACTTATGTTTATCATATTGAGCCTGACTACTGTTTAGACAACTCGCGGAACTGCAGTGGGTTGTTTCTTGGGCAGCTGTGTGGCGGCAAACGCAATTGGTACGTTGTTTGACTACCTTACTCCATCATTGTGCCCAAGAGTCTTTCGACTGACGAGCTTTCAGCGCCGTTGACGGGAGCCGTCATCGTGACCTTCACCAGTTGGCGAGTCATCTATGGGGTCCAGGCTGGCATGACCTTTCTCGGTCTCATCATGGCCTACTTCTTCGTGCCAAAAGCGAGCCAGCTGGCGCATCTCAAGATCGCCGTCGCAGAGAGAACTCCTATTCGGTCTTTGGGCGACTTGGCCCACGCGTTCAATCCGATGGGCGTTCTCCGCCAGTTCAAGTATCCCAACATCGTTGCGGCGGTGAGTTGCTCTTCCCCCAACCCGACTCTAGCTCGTAATCTGATCCATCTCGCAGAATTTCGCCTGTGGACTCCTGGGATTCAACCAGTACGGCCTTTTGAGTTCCATACGACGAGTCATCAACCCTCGATTCGGCCTTACTACGCCTCTTATCAGTGGACTTTTCTATCTTGCCCCCGGAGCGGGCTTTCTAATGGGAAGCACGATCGGCGGCAGAGTCTCAGACCACACCGTTAAGCGATACATCCGGAAGCGTAATGGTCTCCGTTTGCCCCAGGATAGACTCAAGAGCAGCTTGCCAGCAATTTTCTTCGTTCTCCCTGCCGGTACTCTGATTTACGGGTGGAGCGTGCAAAAGGAAGTCGGCGGAATCGCTTTGCCCATCGTCAGCTGCTTCTTTGAGGGTCTCGGCCTCATGTGGTCTTTTAGCGGTCTGAACACATACTCCGCCGGTGAGCCTTCCCTGCCATCTTGTTGCGTCTTCGACGGTTCGACCTGGACTAATACATTGCATCAGAGGCAATGCCGGAACGCAGGACAGCTGTCATCAGTAGTAAATACATCGTTCAGTACAGTTTCGGAGCTGGCAGCGTGGGCGGTTTGGTGCCAATGATCGACGCCATTGGGGTCGGCTGGTCTTTCACCATCAGTAAGTCTTTTGAGATGACTCTTATTCTTTTGCTCGCATATTGACCTCACCTAAGCCGCAACCTCTGCACTCCTCGCCGGCGTTTTGGTCCTGGGTATTTCCAAATTTGCATCGAGGGCTCAAAATTGGGTGGAGAAAAGCAACAGTGACGATTCAGAATAGTGCCAAGAGTGCACTCAAGATTTACGGACTCAAGAGCTATCTATATGCATAGCATGCGGTGTTTGTTGGCGCATGATTTGTTCTATGGTTTTTTGTCAGCCCAGCCTGATCTGGGGCGTCTCTCGTCCCCGTGTCAATCTCATCATATACCTCGTTCGGAAAGTTGACGACCAGGCTCTACTCCAGGACGAATGATATTGCCAATGCTTGGGAGCCAAGCCGGCTTGGCCGGGTTGATCAATCGTGATTTCGGAGACCAACACGACGTCTCAGAATCCATGGATGCCTAGCCACCCCTTGCGCCCGCTGCCTTATGAGCTGCATGCATCCTTCAAAGCTCACTGGTCGATATTTCGAATAGCCAATGAGTTGAAATGAAGGCCCCGATGCAGTTACACAGTGGTCACATTGAGGCACTGCCACCTAAGCAGTCCTACGGCTCGGTCTGACGAGCTCACCACGAGACCAGGGACCTTCCGTGTTGCTTACTTTTGTCCAACTTCCAAGCTCCTTCAGGACATTTGCAGTCAACGTTGAACCGCCATTCTCCCTCCTTGGAAGCTTCAGTCTCTCTACCAGTTCCAGATCAATACTCCTAACCGGTCCAAAAATTGCAGAATGGAGAACATTTCTACAGCGGTAGCAACCGTGGGGAAACTGAAACCTGAGATTCGTCTGGCTCAAACCATTTCAGAAGAGTTTTGCTATTGGGGCAGTACTATTTGGCTATTGGGGCAGTAATCCACTTTATTAGCCAATCAGAGCCTGCCTTCCGAACTCTAAATATTTTAGCCCTACTGCACCTACCTACGGGCTACTAGGCATAATTACCCATAGTCGCAATTACCTACGGTCGTAATTACGTAAAGTAGTTGCGAGTACGTACGGTTATAATTACCTATAGTCGCAATTTTTTATAATTATAATTACTTACTTAATTACTTATTTAATTATCTTTTTTAATAAGTAATTACGACTATACGTATTTATAGTTACCTTATATAATTAGGTAAGTATAACTATAGGTAAGTATAACTATAAGTAAGTATAACTATAGGTAAGTGTAATTATAAGTAATTATAACTATACGTACCCATAGCTACCTTACGTAATTACGACCGTAGGTAATAACGCTAGGTAGCCCGTGGGCAGGTACAGCGGGTATAGGTGTGGGGTTATGGTCCGAGCTCTATGGCTGTGAGCCCTCATTGGTCTAAAAAGTGGATTACTGCCCCAATAGCCAAATGGTACTGCCCCAATAGCAAAACTCTTTCAGAATTCAGCGTTTCTCTCAAGCGCCGTCGAGATGACTCTCACATCCGCTTCAAGAACTTGCAGACAAGAAGTCCACCAACCGCCATGGAGGTTTTGCAATTAACAGAAGAGATCAATCGAGATGGGGCTCACCGTCACCGGTCTTGGAGGCCCAACGCCACCCGTCTCGTCACTGTTCTGGAGAGAATTTGTCAATTTGCCCCTATTGGCGACGTCCTTGTTGGAGGCGCCCAAAACCTCTTGGCGTCTGGGGTTTGGGCCACGGTCAGGATGACTCTGGAGGTATGTTCGTCAAGCCTTTTTCTGAACTAAGTCGTTGCAAGTTGTCATTCCGATACTTAGGATAGCTGACGAGAGCTATAGATATCACTGAGCTTCCTGTCATATTTCGACAAAGTTTCAACTCTTCTGATGAGGATTGGTAAATCGTCTTCTCTCCACAAGGATTTCGCCTTGCTGTTTCCCACCTGTCGCCAGACTCAGGCGTACATGTGCGAGTATGTCATTGTTTTCATCAAAATATGCAAAAAGATCACCATCGACGCCCATAAATCATTTGCGTCTCACCTCGCAACGTCTTTCACTTCCACCTTCGACTCGGTCTTCAAACCACTGGAAGACGACTTGCGATCATGGGGTCAGTTGATTGAAAATCGCGTAGCAGTACTCGTTGCAAAGGCCAATGTTGAAAGCAACTTGTCTTCTATTGAGAGATTCAGCCGATTCCAGGTTATGATTTCCCGCGATGCCGCTCATCGGGACCGAGAAACGCGTGCGCATCGACTTTTTGAAGCCTTGGCTCCCAATCAGAAGGAGTTCGAGTCCATTTGGACGAGGGAGCGAAAGAAGGGGACCTCTAGTTGGATCCTAAACGACAAGAGCTACCAAGAGTGGCTGGGCACAAAGACTTCAGCAACGTTGTGGCTGCAGGGTAATTTGGGGTCTGGAAAGACTGTCACCATGGCCTCCGTGGTGGCAGATTGTTTGATCGCACATGAAAATCCTGCTGAGAGTCAGTCAGCCACTTTCCTTGTCGTTTACATCTCACGGTCCTTTCACATGGTTTGGTCCGATTGAACTGTCAATATCTTATTCTCGAAGAAGCTGACCAGCCACAAAGATCTAGCTACGACAGATCCAAGGAGACTCCAATCTGTAGCATTCTTCTTTTGCAAAAACAGCAATCAAACAACCTTGCAAGACCACAATATCCTCGGCAGCATTGTACATCAAGTTTTGAGAAATTCGTCTCTGGCCCGATTCCTGGACAACTTTTTAGACGAACACGAAATGAAGCATCAAGTATTCCATGCCGAGTTTTGTATTGACCTCTTGCTCTCCATAACACCACCAGTCTGGCAATGTGTACTGGTCCTGGATGGCTTGGACGAAGCTCCTCTGGAAGAGGTGGAATCAGTTCTCGGTCAGCTTCATCGACTTATGCAATTCAGACGAGTCAAACTGTGTTGCTCTTCCCGACCCACATCTGGATGCAAATCCGTTGCAGCATCGTCAATTGGTATCACCCAAACTATTTCTTTCGAAAGTGTCGACAGATCCTTAGACCTGGAAAGTTACATATCGGCCGAGGTCGAAAACTGGAAGCTCATCAGGCCAATATCAAGCAGGCTTGAACAGCTAGTCAAGGAACAGCTACTAGTACGTTCTCAGGGCATGTTTCTGTGGCTCTCACTGCAAATTGAGGCCATTTGCCCCAAGTACACTCGAGAACTTCGTTCTGAGTCTGAAATTCTCGACATCATCAACAATCTTCCCCGAAATCTTCCACAGGCGTTTGATCAAGCAATTTTAAGAATCCCGGACATGAAGTACGGATCGCGAGTTTTCCAGCTTATCGCGTCAGCAGACCCATGTCTTTCACTGGATGAGCTTCGTGTGGCTCTGAACGTCCAACCCGGATCCTCGATCTGGAGTTCTTCAACTCTGCATCCCTCCGGATTCACTTTGGCCTCGACATATGGTGGCAGTCTATTGGAGATTGACGAGGAGGACTCATGTATCAGGTTCATTCATCACAGTGTCCTGTTACACCTCGTTCAAGCCCCGGCGTTGCCTGCAGCTTCTCCTTACCACTTTCATCTGCATCAAGCAGAGTTTGAACTCGGTGCCATCTGTGTCACTTATCTCAACTATGGGGTATTCGAGAATAGCATGTCACATGCCCAGAATGTTTCGTTTGACAAGATTCCTGGTACTGTGGCAAACTCAATCTTAAGTCCAAATGCCCTGACAAGAAGACTCATTTCCCTTATGTCCCTCGACAGGCGAGCTAGAGCTTCCAACGTAGATCTAGAGCGATTGAACTATGACCTACACCAGTATCGATCAGAAATCCAAGACGACATCAATCTGTTCCTCCCTTATGCCAGCAAACACTGGCTCAGACTTACCAAGTGTTTCTCCGAGGCTATCGACCCATTGATTTATTCACTCTGGGAGAATTTGGTGTCCGGTTCTGTATCGTCCGCATCATCCAGCCTCCCTTGGTCTCCAGGCTCCGTGGCCGGTGCAACGAAATGGTCCCTCTACAACCGTCACGGACCATTGTTCCGACATCTATTGGGTAGCTCCGACGCCGTCGTCGTCAAGGAAGTCCTTCGGATTACACTCACAGTGATCAAACAGTATAAAGTGGACCTGGAAACATCAACAGCGGAGGCCTACCCCATTATCTCAAGACTAAATGAACTACACCACCACTATCTACGCCACGAGTTCTTCCTATCGGGAGAAGACGCTGGGCTCCTGGTCCCCACGTACCTACTACATATGGGTCTCGATGTACCAGTGCTCAATTCTTTAGTCGAAATGGAATGTGTTGGATTACGAGGCAGAAAAGGGCCCTATTAGGTAGTTAGGTAAGGGTGGTAGGTAGGCAGCCTGGGCCCGTGCAGACGGACCCTTCTACCTACTTACACCTACAGAGGGATCGCGGGCTCTGCCCACGAACTTCCCCTCCTATATACGCACAATAGACCTATACTGACTTATTGACCTCGTTATAACTAAAAAGTCTAACCTACTTACGTATATACTAATACTAATTAGTAGTTAAATTATATATATATTTCTACCGTAGGTTAGTAAGGATATAATTATAAAAAAAATAGCTTCGACCTACTTCGTTAGTTATTTTAATTTATTAACTTAGTTTTATTTATTTAATTAATAATAAATAGCCTAGTTTATACTACCTTAACTCTCCTCTACTACCGCTAACTAATAACTAATTAATTAGTTATAAGTTATTAAGAGTACGCTTTATTATATATAATCTCTTTTATTAAGGCTATTATTATAAAAAGATTAACTACTTTATTACTATTATTAACCTTACTTCTACTATTAATATTATTTTTATTAACTTTATTATAATTATTAACTTCTTTTTAATTAAGCTACTTATAAAGGAATCTATTTTAAATATATTACGGCTTAGTACTACTTTAAATTAGTAATAAATAAGAGGAGATTAATTATTAAGAAATTAATTTAATAATTACTAGCGTACTAGCGCTTAGTAATAATAAGACCTTTAGAATTATAAATACATTGATAGCGAAATATTCTTTTATAAATAGCGAAGTATTCCGAGATACTGAGGAAAGGAAAAGATCTCGATAGTAGTAGTAGTAGGGATCTATTTTATATTACTAGTAAATCTACCTCCTTCTAACCTAACGGAAGCTCCGAGACTAGACTAGTAAAAAGCTCTTTTTTAACTATACTAAATTCGACGATTTCTAAGGAGTTTAGATATATAGATTATATATATTAGAGGATTAGGAAGTAATTAGAAAAAGGGGATAATAAAATTTCTATATAAATAATTATAGTAGAAGCTATACTAAAATTTTAGTATACGGCTTTAGGTATTTTTAAATAGGGGATTAATAGTAGATTCTACTACTAGTTCTCGCTAGCGGGGGACCTAGCCCCTATTCTACCCTTTTCTACTATAAAAGTAGAAGACTGCTAATATTAGATTACGAGGCAGAAAACGGCCCTATTAGGTAGTTAGGTAAGGGTAGTAGGTAGGCAGCCTGGGCCCGTGCAGACGGACCCTTCCACCTACTTACACCCACAGAGGGATCGCGGGCTCTGCCCACGAACTTCCCCTCCTACACACGCGCAATAGACCTATACTGACCTATTGACCTCGTCGCGACCGAAAGGTCTGACCTGCCTACGTGTATACCAACAGAATGCCTGCCTTTTGGCACCGGCGATAAATATTGCCAGTTCAAAGACCCAGTTGCCGTCGAAATGGCTCTCGGTACCATCGCCCGACATGGGATACCAAGAGTTCTACTTTTCCTTCAACAAGAAAGTCAAGAGGAAGCGGAAAGGGACAGATGCATCAAATCTGCGCTACTTCTTGCGCACTATCTTCCCAGCATTGATACTACCCTTAGCAATGGTTCCACCATTTTACATACCGCTATCAAGCATGGATTTGAGGACCTTGCAGAAACACTGCTCAAAGACCGAGGAGCAGATCCAGACGGCGCCCGTCTCCAGGGCATCTCCAGCCCCTTGCAGCTGTGTCTTCAAAAGAAGTTCAGGCACCTAGCTGTAATACTGACCCAAATGGGGGCTGACATCATCGCGACGCCAGACAACGGCCTTCCTCCATTCTTTTTAGCCATGGGTTTACGTGATTTGCGGCTTTTTGATGCAATGTGGCACGGAAATCCCCATCGATCATCGCGCCAATACGGTCCAAAGAAAGAAACAGCGTTCCAATTTGCGTGCAGGGTCTACTGCGATCCGATTAGCAAAGACTATCCAGACATCTCAGATGCTCTCGATAACATCCTCGCCAAGGACCCCGACGTGAACCGTCCCAACGGTGACGGTGAAACCCCGCTGATGATCACTGCCATGACGGGCAATCTTGAGTTGATGGTACGACTCTTAGACCAAGGGGCGGACCCAACACTTGCGGGTGTTAATGAGGCAACGCCTCTTCATCTGGCAGTGGGGGATACAGTTGCAAAGCTGCTTGAGGTTGGTGTTGACCCGAACAAGGTGACACCTGATGGCGTATCACCGCTCATGGTGGCCTCACTCCTAGGCGACATTGCTGCTGTCAAGATCCTCATTCACGGTGGTGCGCTGCGTTTCCAGGCTGTCGCTGGTGCGGGGCCTCTGTCAGAGGGTGGAAAGGCACTCTTCAGAATGTCAAAGAGATGCCCGAGATTCTACGACGCGGAAAGCTCTACTCGCAATGCAACAGTAGACAAGATCGAGGCAGGTGATACAGCCCTCTCACTCGCCATAGCTCGGCTGGAGTTTATGACTGGCGATAAGGAGCAAATCAGTCGTCTACGTCAGATTGTGAAGGACACTGTTAATAAGGATGACCAGAAAAAATTCAGGGCAAAGGTCACGCATATCACGGAACGATGGGATGACTTCGAGACGATTGTGCTTGAATTGCTCTCACGGAAGCATGGCGCAGTGCTTTGGCCAGAGAGGGAAGCTATCACGCGCCGGTACCGACACACACATTGCTGGCAAACAATCTTAGTCGCGACCCGTTGAGTGGGTGAAGCTAGAATCAAAGAGCGTGGAATTGAAGATTTGGAAGGAACTCTTTTGGATGAAAGCCGGCTAGCCATCTTCGTAATTACTCAAATCGAATCTGAGTACCATATTCGAAGCGTCAGCGAAGGCAGCAACGACTGGTAAACCACGATTCCTTCACCAAATTTTCGCTGCCGCCATAAGCGGTCTGATCGCAGCCAGAGATGCGAATCTAGCAATCCCATATCGCCGTATATAGTTCATGTTCAGATCATGACTTCTGTCCTGATGAAAGCTCATGTTGCACCTTTTGATACAGCTGTTTTGATTCAAGTCAACATTTGTAGACGTATATCATGAGCCGAACCGCGCCAGAAAGACATTAAGACTTACAAGTCCCAATGGACAAAACCGCCCTGAGAATAATCTTGCCTGCAAAGCTCCATACAGAGCGCATAGAGGTTTGTTTCCGTCGGAGCAAATTCATCATCATCGTCGTTTCGTGAAGCCAGATCTTCTGTGACAGAATCTTTCTGAATTTGATACATGACGCTTTTCCGTGAAGTGTCAGATGCTGAAGTAATTTGTGTTCGATGTTTGGTCTGATTTTACCTTGCAGGGGCTACCCAATCATTCCCCTTGGCTCCATCGTATTTCAGGCTATCCTCGACAAGAACTGAGCGTTTCTCGGGAGGACTTGTCATCGGCTGTGAAACACCTCTAAAGGTGTCATCGATCTCGCCAGAGTTCTTTACAAGCACAGCACAGAAAGAAAAGGCGGCCCAGGAAGCTAGCACGAGGAGGTGGGAAAGTGATAATGCCCTCATTTTGACGGAGTAGCCAAGGTCTTTGAGGAGGATTGGAATGGTGATCAAGAGCCGAGAATATCGTTGGCTTGAATAGGAGCCTAGCCCACATTTTACTTCGCGGGAACTGAGCAGATTTAAATACTAGAAGAGAGTTCTATCTGCATTTTAGGTAGTGATCTACCTTGCCGCAACATTTGTCACTACTAGGTATTGAGATAGCAACGGTGACATCGAAGACAACCACGGCCTTGACAGGAGTCAAGATCACAAGAAAAGCAAACATTGATTGAAGTTTGAGGACGTGACCACGGCTTGCTTCACTGCTAAACGGGACCTGTTGTCAACGTTGGCATTCCAAGATCACAGCTTGGTGCTTAAGCTTCAGAGTTTGGTGGCACATTGATTGCTTTCTTGACCCGTTGTCTGGAAGGTATGGTGCATCGTTCGCCGAGCTATCTGGGAACGCCACAAAACGATAACATTGCGAATGTAACACAAGTCAGAATCCCACACTCATGTGATGAGATACTGTCTTTCAGAGAGGTGATACCAAGAGGTAAGGGTACATGTAGGGGTAATGCTATGGGAACAATGGTTCGTAATACAAACAGCGTGAACATAAGCAAAGGGGGACATGTGTTGTTGTGTTACTGCGCAATCTGTACACCTGTTCCAGGCTTTGGTATTCGACAGATCAGCGAAGTTTGCGTTTGCTACCTGCTTCATAGCGAGAAATGAATGGCAGTCAATTCAATCTTCAATACAAAAGATCGACAGCTAAGTAATGAACAGTCGAACACGAAGACTATCATTGCTCGTTTGCAATTGATGAGCTGAAAATTGCTCATCGCTTTCATGGCAGCTCGTAATGCTACTAGGATCGTTTTCCTGGATGCACGTGTCCAGCGCTTCTTTATAAGTACTTCGTGTGCTTGCCATGAAGAAATCGTTGCTCCAAAGACTCATTCACCAACGAGTCCTAAAACGAAACAGACACTTTCTCCAGTCCTTAGCAAAATGCGTCCTGCTCACATCCTCCCTCTAACTCTTCTCGCTGGACCCTCCTTGGTTCTTGGGGAATGTTTCAAATCAGGACCACGGACAGGTTACGCCAACGACAACAACGTTCTCGATCTCAGCGCCGTCTGCAGCTTGCTCACAGGTCTCTACAATAAGGGCGAATTCCGACGGATTTGCGTGCATGACAAAAATGGCATCAAGTGGGATTTTGAGCTGAAGGTATCGATTTTGAATTTCGCAGCCATATCTACTTGTCTCTGACGCTTTGCAGTATTTTGGTAGTGGTGCAACTCGTACTATCCATGGACCTGAATGCGTGAATGGCTTTTCAAAGGAAGCAAAGTGTGCCCAAGGGGGAAAAACGGCGTACGGCAATTGGGAGTACATGTAAGCTTTCATACTTGCTATACCTGCTATAAAACTTGGATCAATCAGTAAGCTGACACGAAATCTCACAGAGCTGATCCCAATAATGGACGCTGCTTTCGCAGCCCAGTGTAATCCAGGTCTTTGGCTGGTTAAAGGAAGTCCAAGGTCATTTTGTATCGTTTTGCGGAGTCCTCTTCACCTCCCAAAGATGTTGCATTGATTTTCCGTGTAGCTATCTGTCCAGTGCTGTCCAAATTGATCTAGTGATTACTATCACGCTAGGTACTCAAGCATTCAGCCTCAACTGGGGTTTTTATAGGGAACTGCATGGCATCTAGCCACTGGCGGTACCACTTGTGCAATGTGCATGGATGCCTTGAAGATCAAATAGCTCTACTCGCAAAGACACTCGCAATTGGGACTCGTGCAAGTCCAGCCTTGTTTCCCTTGACGCTGGCACTAACATCACCCAGATATATCAGTAAGTGCTCAGCAAATCTATGTGGCATTGTGGGTTGCAATACCTCGGCTTCGCATCCGCCATCGAAGCCTCCGCACCATGTCATGAAATCGCACCCGTAGCGTAAGTTGTACTCGAAACCGGACATGGATCCTTGCGTAGGGGGCCAGGTGAAAGGGACGGCAGAGGTAGCAGTGGTGGCAGTGGTGGCACAGGTCATAGCCACAACCAAGAAAGAGAAACTGTATAGCATTTTTGTCTTCGGATCCAAATTTGTGGGCAGAAATACCTCATGTGGAACTGTAAGGGATAGAATGAAAATTTCCAACCTGCGTAGTCTAGGAAAACCTGGGAGATGTCATTCATACACTAGAGCTGTTTTATAATCACCTAGTCATCGTATTTAGTTACGAATTGAGATTCCGTGAAGTTGTTGCCGGTGATTTATGAGTCCGCAAAGTGGGACTTGTTGGCAAAGCTTAGAGGCGGTGCCGTACGGATGCCTGAAATATCCACACCTATTGCGTTCTATGTTGCGACCGCCATTAGTCGTGCGTGGAAGTGGAAAAAGTCCAATGGCCCTCATCGCTACTTATGCACGATGATGATTCGATCGTGATAGTCAACACTACTCTTCATCTCATATGCTAGGTGGAGCGGGATGAGGGAATTGTATCCTGTAGCTCTCCTTACAAGTTTTGATAACAGCCGTTCTGACGCACTTGGCATGCTCTCAATCATATCATATCTGGTTTGAGTCGGTAGAAGCTATAGCGAATGAGTGCTTTGATCCTTAAGGCTGCTGCGTATAACATGGTTGGTCTGTGGTAGATGACCGAGAACGAGGTTGAGGTGGGTGCCAAGAATAGAGTTCATTAGCTTGTGGGTGTAATAGAGAAGCTTAACTCTACCGATGAGCGAATCAGAAATATGTACCAGTACTCCGATGAGGCCGCGAACTGCCTCAATAGTAGAGAGAGGCAGTATTCTTCTTTGAGGTATTGGTGGCGCCAACAACTAAGTAAGGCGTCTCAGGTGCATCGACGGCGCACGCGCCACCACTTTTGCCCAAGAGAGGCTCATCCATTATCGCAATGAGGAACAGAGGTTGCTCAGCGGGACACGGTTCGTTCAAATATCTCAGAAGCAGCACTCAATATCAAAGGGGAAAGAAGCACTAGAGCATGCATGCCGCATTCTCTGGAGGATCCGATAACAAAAGTTCCTTGACTCTGTAGGGACTGCGAAGACGTACACAGTAGGCCGCGGCTCAAGCTAATGCGACTTGATTAAATTATGTCAGCACTCTTTATTTCTGATGGCTCAATAAGAAATGCTCCTCGGTCCGGGGGTGTCGACCGGGGTCTCGCTTGGGGGGCTCCTGAGTAAAAAGCGAAAAGTCGGGATGAAATCCACACTTAATCGCCGTTTGGGTGGGGATCCGGCGCCGAAGACACAGAGGACCCTGCGGGATAAAGCCGGATTGCGCTAAACTTGGCAAATTGAAGTCGGAGATGCAAAACAGGGGGCCTATGCTCGAAATTCACAGTGACGCCTTGGAGTTTGCCTTGTGGCAGCCAGGATGAGCCGGTCCGATGGCTGGGTTTGGCAGGCTGACAGCAGTCGATCAGGGAGGTTCAGATGACTGGTGGTTCATGAGTTACTTGAAGCGGCGATATGATGAAGCGAAGTGCCGTGTCTGGGTATGAGCGATGAGGTGAGAATGCGAATGAGTCTGAGAATGAAAGCTGTCTTGGTGGCCTGGAATACCAAAGGAAGTAACGGTCCGAGACTGAGTCGATTCGGCAATGGCAACGACCCGCGGAGAATTTCATGTGGGAGGGAAGGAAGGGTCGCTTGCATTTCTGGACCTGCCGTCACTGGTCAAACTGTCTCAGGAGGCAGGAGCGCCAGTGACGTAGAGGCGGGGGAGTTTGCTGAGGAAGGCGCACCTCAGAGGCTCAGTCCGGCTCCTGCAAAAAAGAAAAAAAGTGACTGCCCATGCTGTGGTTGCCAGTTGGTAAGGAAGGAGCGTGGGATAAGCATAGAAAAGGCGGGGCAGATTAGGTAATTGCTGCTCACCGACGCCTCCTCGTCGCACCTCAGGTGTCACTGGAGGCAACAGGCCATGGAAGAGAGGTGGTCACAAATGACAGATGGAAGAATTTGGAAAGAAAGAACGGCAGACTTTCCGCCCGCAAGGTCTCCACAAATGTCACCGTCACCGTCTGAGTCTCTCCTCATTTTTTTCCTAGGCCTTTCTCTTGGGGCTCTTGGAGTCGTACCTAGTCGTTAACGTGGACGTGGACTGCTTCCATATCCACCTAGCAAAGGAAGATTCCTTCTCCCCCTCAATCCGCATTTACTGTGTACGGATACTCGACTCTTCCCTGTCGACGACCCCTTGTTTTTCTTCCTTCTGCCCCCCTTCTATTCTGCCCTGCAGGAAGTCCCCACTCCTTCGTCCTGGTCTTCCCGAAAACTCCCATCTGCGTCTCAGCGTCTCAGCGTCGCTTCTCGCCTGCCGCCGCCGCTGCTCGCATTCTCGTCATCTCAAGGAACAAGCCCGGACCTTTTTTTCTTGTCCCTCTCGCATCCAGTTCGCCTCGCTGCCTCATCTCCCGACGAATCATCGTAGCCTGGATCGAAATCAGAGACCAGCGACACCGAGCGATACCAACACCAGCGACAGACAAGCCCAGCTTGTTCCCAGTCACCGACGAAGCGAGAACCACCCAACTGCGTTCCCCCCTCTTCCCCTCGTCACTCGGTCGGTCGGTCACCGCATGCACCTCGTCCCGAGAGTGGAATTAAGGAATTCGCACCCATGTCATGGTGATGCCACATATTGCGACCTATCCATGTCCAATTCTTCCAGCCCGCCAGCCACGACTCTCTCCAAGACTCTATCCTATTATTCGCTGATCTGACTTGCGAGCGACCTCACGCTACCACTCGCTGCTCTGCGGATCGGATACCTACCTCCACACGCTACACACCCATCCCGCCTGGCCTGCTTCATCATCTCCTGTGTGGCCGTACGGACCCCGGATAATTTGCTGGACCACCACTACTGCAGACCTACCCAACGCGACGTTGCACACACCGCAAACGCTGTCACGGACAACACACCACCAACCGCCGATAAATCACAAACCCACTACATCACTCGTGTCACCGAAATTTGGCAGCAGCTCTGCTATCTACGACCGCCGATCGACGACTTTTGACCTTCTTCACCGACTCGCGACAAATACCTACTCCTTGCCAACTCGACTCGCGCCCAAAGTCCGTCTTGGGCCCTTATCATCTCGACACCCGCCTCCGATCACAGCCACGCTTGAGAGTGGTGAGACACGACATTCGATATCCACGACTGCGTTCGTTGCCTCTCGATTCTTAGCTGCCGTCTATCGACTCGAAGCCAATAGCCTGACGGTCGACGAAACCTCCTCGATCACCACGACCCATCCCAAGCACCCCTAAAGCATGACACGATGGATCCCCCCGACCCCTTGCCGCTCCGAATAACGAGGAGCGCCTCCTCCTCCTCGTCACTTCATTTCAAGCCGCGCGACCGAAAGCTTCACCTTCTAGTGGCCGCTAATGGGCCCCGCGACATATCATGGGCACAGGCTCTCGTCGTCCGTCTCTCCAAGAGTTCGGCCATTGAGATGCGCGCCATCGTCGACGACGCCGTGCCCCGCTTAAGCCAGACTGTCATCACTATGCAGAACCGATCCATGACACTGCCGCTAGGTCCGTCGCGTGCCGGCTCCGAAGCAGACGTTGACGATATTGAGTTCTACCGCCAGCAGGCATTCGAGCTGGTCGAGTGGGCTGATCTCCTGGTTCTCGCCCCGATCGATGCCGACAACATTGCCAAGATGATGGTGGGAATCGCGGATACTTTCCTTCTTGAGGTGCTTCGTGGCTGGGACACAGCGAAAAAGGTGCTTCTCGTCCCTGGGATGAGCACGCACATGTGGGAGAACCCGGTAACGAAAAGGCAGTTAAACAAAATCAATAGCAAATGGCCTTGGGTGCGAGCTATGCCACCTATACTCTGGCACTACGACAGCGCCCACAAACACCCGAAGCGAATCGTCAATTGGAACGGCTTCAACGACGTGTTAGGCATCATCAAGAACCAAGCCGACTTGCTCGGCCTGGGTCGAGATGTGGACGTCGTCACCCATCTCGGTTACCTCGCTTCGGGTGATCCGCGAGTATACTCCAATTTGCCGCCGGAGATCTGGACTATTATTCTCGACTTTGCCGACGACTGGGAGTTGGCGCAGGCGTTAGGGATTTTCACCAACCTGCCCATGCCATATCCTTGGAAGCTACAACCCAGGAACCCCAACGATCCGGTGAAGGTCTACGAGCACGAATTGGAGTGGCTCGTACTTACTTGCGACTCCACCTCTATTTGCAAAAAGCTGCTTCAGTCGCCGCCTACCTTCCACGAACTCCCAGCACTCGTCATTAAGCTTCTTATCCGCTTCTCGCTGATTGAAGTGCTTACCTGGATGGAGGCCAACCGCCCTGATCTCTTCCAGGCTTTCGACGGCAAGGTCCTCGCGACCAAGGCTTCCGCATACTTTGGACGCTCCGACGTCCTTGATTATTGGAAGGAGAGCCGATATTTCCGTGGTCGCCACCAACAGTGCTACGATGCCGAAGCCCTTGATGGGGCGTCCAAAAACGGCCATATACAGAGCCTGGACTGGTGGTGGCGGCGCTCCGGCTTACCGCTCCGCTTTACCGAGGCTGCTCTCGAGCAGGCCAGTGGAAAAGGTCATCTTCTCGTGCTTGAATGGTGGCGTGATGCAGCTGCCCAGGACGAGAATATTGTGCTTAGACCTGGGAAGTCGCTGTTGTGGGCCGCCCAGCACGGCCAGGTTGACGTCATACGTTGGTGGGTGGCCTCTGGCATTCCTGTTGCCAATGGAGACGGCGTAGCAAAAATTGCTTCACGATGGGGTCAGGTCGGCGTTCTCGAACTTTGGAGGAAGCTAAAGGGCGACGACAAGCTCGCTTTCGACGGCGAGGTCCTCGTTCAACCTACAATCCATCAGCACATTGGGGTTCTGGAGTGGTGGCGCAAGTTCGCATATGGCGAGCTTGAAGGAATGGAAGGGCGGAAACACCGCGTCGAATACCGAACCTGCGATATCGAAGAGGCCTTGGAAGACAGTATCGGCGATCAAGAGCCGGTACGGAAGTGGTGGGCCAGCAACGGGCTCAATCTGAGTATTCGTAATCTTGAGTGGATGAGGCCCAGGTATCTGTAGGACTATCATGACACATTTACGGGCGTAGGCAGCATTGCTTGGGTAGCACTACACATGGCGCCTTGACATTTCTAGCATCAACATGGGCTCGAAAAAGTTTGGCGTTTACCGGGATTTCCTAGGCGTATGGGAGCGACACATGATTAAGGGAATATTATTCAAATTATAGACTGATCCTTATGATGTTCAATCACGCTGGTGTTACTCTTTTACTCATTCGCCATTCGAATATGTACCATTTCTGATCATCTTCAGATAACCAGGGGCGCTGCAACGAGGAGGCCTGCGACCAAGACGGAACCATCGAGATTCTTTCCCAAAAACGCGGCACCTTGGGCCGATGTTGACGTCGGCGCTGCGCTAGTCGTCGTTGTCCTTGTTGTTGACGTCGAAGATCTTGACGACGATGATGTCGGCCCATCATCGCCGCCACCAAGTGTTTGCGTGGGCTGTGGGAAGTCTCTCAGAGACGTAGTCCCCGCTTCACCCCCAGGTATCGTCGCGAGTAGACTAGATGTCGCGCTTGTATCATCACCACCACCTCCGCCGCCGCCGCCGCCGCCTCCACCGTTGGGGTTCCGACACTTCTTGTCCCCGACACAAGTGAGGCCTGCATTGCAGAAGTATGTTTCGCAGCAGACTTGACCGGCTGGCATACATCCGGTGCCGCAGGGTGTCTGGCCGGCCGCACACTGACTTCCTCCTCCTCCTCCTCCGCCGCCGCCGCTGCTACCCTTATTGCACTTCTTATTTCCAGCACACGTCTCTCCGGCGTCGCAGTAGTAGGTATTGCAGCAGACTTGACCAGCCGGCATACATCCCGTACCGCAAGGAGTTTCGCCCGCCGAACACTGACTTCCGCCGCCAGATCCGCCGCCCTTGTCGCACTTCTTGTTCCCCAGACACTTCTCGCCGGCGTCGCAGAAGTATGTATCGCAACAGACTTGACCGGCTGGCATACATCCCGATCCGCAAGGAGTCTGACCAGCCGCACACTGGCTTCCACCACCACCACCTCCTCCTCCGCTATTACAACGTTTATCGCCCACGCAAGTGTTCCCTGCGGGGCAGTAATAGGTCTGACAGCAAGTCTGTCCCGTAGGCATACACCCAGTGCCACAGAGCGTCTCCCCAGCACCACACGAAGTGCCTCCTCCGCCACCGCCGCCTCCCTTATTACACTTCTTGTCGCCCGCACACGTCTCCCCAGTCGGGCAGTAGTACGTCTGACAACATGTTTGTCCAGATGGCATACATCCACTCCCACACTGCGTCTGCCCGTTCCCACAGGAACTTCCTCCCCCGCCTCCGCTGCCGCCGGTACAGTGTCCATCAGAAGTACACGTCTCTCCGGCATCACAGTACCCTCCGTTGGAACAACATACCGTGCCAGAAGGAATGCAAAGCCCATTGCAAAGCACCTTCCCCGAACTACATCCCTGAGGCGGACCAGAGCACGTCTTGCCGACTTGGCAGCACCCACCCGAGGTGCAGTATTTGCCTACCTCGCAGTACCCGCCCGAACCCGTGCCACAGCATGTTCCGGTGATGGGGATGCAGCCGTTGTCGCAGGATTTCTTGCCGATGTCACACGAAGCTACGGCCGCGGCGCCGATGTTGAGGATCGGAATTGTGGAGCCGGTGCCGGGGAAGAGGTAGGCTGGGGTCGAGAGGGACGTTGAGCCGTCGTAGTTTTGGGGCTCGTCAGCGTGGGTGAGGATTGGGAGGAGGAGGGTCGAGAGGGTTGAGAGGAGGGGTTTGGAGAGCATGGTTGGGTGCTTGTGATGTGTGCTCTTTGAGGATTTGGTCTTGAAAGGGGACAATGTGTCTGGGTAGGTTCGCCTGAAGCTCAAAGGCTTTGAGGGGGGCGGGGGACACGAGATCGTTGGACAGCTTTAGAGACTTGTGTTGTGGTATATGTAGTTCCTGGCCAGACCCAAGTCCAGGAAGAAAGACAGGTCTTGTGAGGCAGGTGTCTTGGACCTTGACATTTCCGCGGCTTTCTCTGGAGTCCTGCTCAAGGGTAACCACTCACACAAAGCCGTTGATCAGGCTGAGAGCATATCCGTACCATATTGGTAGAAATTTAGAGCTGAATACAAGCTTCCAACCCCGGACCTTGCTCATCGCTCGCTAGCTCCCTTGTCAAGGCTTACCCGACGTCCATCTCTATTTCTTGGGTGCTTGTTTGCGGTCAAGTCACACGGACCGACGGACGGCAGGTGGGATGAACAATACGACGGGCGTTCACCTTGTTGCCAAGTCCCTTCATCCCTTGATTGACAAGGCAATTGTTTCTTGGCAAGGCGGGTTTGTTGTACTCTGTACAAGAACTGGAGTCTGTACCGACCCTTCGGATGGGGACGGAAAGGGGTTTGAGTGTATGAATACCGGTGGGCGGAAGGGTGTGGATTGATTAGAGAGTGCGGGTGAGCCTTGTGGGGATGAGCTAGACATGCAGGGTTTAATGATAACCAGGCATCTGCACTTTAAAGGTGCTTCCTTTCCGCATGGTTTGATTAGAGGATCATGAGTGGCGTCTCGTGTTCAGATAGGTAGCTCTAGACGTTGAAGAACAGAATGGGTGAGTAGAAATGGCCCCGAGAGGGGCTCCATCGCGGAGCACCAGAGGACAGGATACAGTCGGGCAGTTACGGAGTGAACCCGAGTCTATCACTGGCCTTGAAGATCGCTGGTATCATCTACAGCCTCAGATCATCAATCCTGCCTGAATTCAGTCAAAGCTATTAGTCCGACTGACATCACCTGCCACCGCAAGGCATGACTCCGAGTCCGAGTCCGCCTCCGCCTGTCGACCCCGTCCCCGCATTCCTGTCAGCCTGGGCTAGCGAGCTCAGCTCGTTTAACCTTGTTTATCTAGCTCCCCTAGCTTATTAGCTCCTGCGAGTAAGCGAAGTGAAGCTGTCAAGCTAATGCCGATTCAAGGCGCAGATCGCCAACACGTATCAAATGCTTACTCTGACTCGGGCGCGAGATGACCCGCTCAGAGCTACATGATTGGCAAAAGACAGATTAACAATGTTTTCAACCGTGCAATCGTACATGCACAGTACTACATAGTACACACACTTCAAGCGACGTAGGTTTGGCCAACAAAATAAGGTCCTGTCAGACTTTTCACGCCCTAACGGCGACTGGCGCGGTACGGCTGAGTCGAATTTGACGACTGTGACGAATGGAGTTGAGGGGATCCCCAAGAGAGGCGTTCGCTAGTCCCAGAGTCGCAGTTGGACCCTTGTGTAAGTTATGTTGTGGCTTGAGGTTGCTTTTGAGTTGGCGGCTTGGCATTCCTAGACTCTAAGCATCGCTTGCGGGTTCCTTGCGAAATTGGCAGGTTGGGGTCAAGCAGGCTGTCAGAATGGAACGCCAGAATTGTTGCCTGGCAAGCCACTAGATAGTAATTTGCTGGTGTACAAGGACTACCATTCGATCTTTCATGACTCCAGGAGATCATCAATTAACTCTGAAATTCCACTCAATGACTATTCAAAGTGAACTTATTTCCATGTATTGGCATTGTGATGGTGTGGTCGAACAACGAGTAAGCCCGCTATGTGTGGTAGGTAACTAGGTTTCTCGGTTGAACGGGATTCCTGCCGTCTTACGGACCTGAATCGTGAGCACATTTCAGTACCTAGGTGATGTTTTGTTTCGGGTGCTGGCTTTTGGCAAGGCGTCCCCTTATCAATGACATTGATGCACCCCAGCCGTCAACATTGTGACATAGGCGGTTTGAGTTGGGTGCGCAGAAGCCATGGACAGCGATGTTGTAAGTCGAGGGAATGAGGGGCTGACATAGGTGGCGTTTTTTATCTGATGGGGCCGTAAAAAAGACACAAAAGGCCAGAATGGGAGTCTCCACTTTTCCGGGGACCCGAACACACAGAATTTGATGCTCAGAAGCGCAAAGTCTGGCAAAACCTCGCAAATCAGAACTGACAACATCAATCACCCAAAATCGTTGCCCCAAACAAAAAGTGTCGACGTTGGCCTGATTCGAACAGACGCTCCCGAAGGAACAAGATTTCTAGTCTTGCGCATTAGACCACTCTGCCACAACGCCGGAGTGTAGCTCAACCCGCTTTGAGGCGGGGATGGTGGAATCTGGCTTGCTGTTCTTCATGATCCCAGGCGTTGCCCGCGTGAGGTGTGGATATTGGATGAGATGTCACTTGCTCATGAAGTTGCGAGGTGCTGAGAAGAAAAGCGCCCAGGGCAGGTGTTTCTTAACGTATTGTTGCGTTACATCCCATTGCACTTGAGCGTTTTGCTTGAAATCTTCTTAAGTCTTCCTCAAAATATGTCTCTGCCAACCTCAGGCCGCCCACAGCTTCGGGATCGAAGTCCGTGATCTCATGTTAGAAGCAAACCCGTGCTTGCTCCCTAGACGCGAAAGGCAACCACTATCCCCCTCGCCAAGTAGAGCATCTCGAACCGTTGGCGAATGCGAACTTGCCGACTGTCCGGCGCCAAGGTTATCAAGAGCCTCGGAAACTCTGCACTCGCTGGCGGTACCAAAAAAAAAAAGTGCTAAATGACACGAGGTCTGAGACTGCCCCTGACCCTGAGCCGATCAGACGAACGGGGTCACCCGGATTTTTGGAGAGGGGAAGTCCAGCCGGCGGGGCTGCATGGAGCATTTGGGGTCTGAAATTTTTTGAACGCTGAACCCATGTTGATTCCGGTTGCTGGCTGTCGTCCGTTCTTATTCTAAATGCATCCTGGCATGAGCTTCGGAAAGTTGATGTAATCAGGAATAGCCCTCTAGTCTTTGTGAGCTGTGAGCAACTCCGCTTGTTCTTGCTATTTTTAACCTTATTCTTACGTTTACTCAATACTAGGCGAGTACCTCGGTCTTCCATTGACTGGAGCCGTCTGATTGATATACCTAGTGCAGATCCGAGATCACGTTCAGACATCGAAGAACTCCTGTTTGCTAAAGCCTGGCATGGCGTGAAGGGCTAAGGCTTGCTGTCGCTACATCTTGCCAACAATATTTGCATGCGATAGTGGTTAATATCTTGCCAAGACCAACGCCGATTAGACTTCTCGTTGGTCTTACTTTCGTCACATCAGACCGTGCCGCCGGGTTCGCGAGGAAGACAAGTTGACCTGATGCCAAATGCTTGGCAGGGAATGATGTCCCTTTCGGACAGCTGGGCAGAAAGCTACCTATCCAACAGGCGATCTTGGCGGGGTAATAATCCATATCACCTGGTAAAGAATTGTATCCCAAGTCAACCATGTAACCCGATACGACGGTAAAACTCCTTAGATTGCGTGCGTGGGCCCAGCAAGTCATCGCACGGCTCATCGCCTCTCACTTGTTGCGCTGCCAAGTTTGTCTCCGCCGTCATAGCCGTGCCCACTTGCAGGATCACTCCCAAAGCCAATATGGCTCTCTACCGACTTGCGAAGTTCTCTCTCGAAACAGATTCAGCTGCAAACTACGGGCAGCTCCAGGCAAGAAGTAACGAGGAGATCGGATTTCTCTTGTCGTGAGACTATTCCCGCCTTGCGTCCATGAAACGGTCAAAATATGGGTCTCCATATCGGTCTCATTGGCTGCACATCACGGATGATGCGCGACCAGGCCTTACCCCAGACAACCCGAAACGGCCTGCCTGTCAGACATCTTGACTTGGAGTGTGTCGCTAAATCCTGCCAACCAACTTCGTCGTATTAATAGAACAGCCCGGGTCTGATTGCTAAAACCAGCCTCTTGAGAGGTCAACCACGATGCGTCCGATGGTTGTCCATTATGTGATGGAAGTTTGGACAGGTGCTAATCTTGGCTCAAACATGGCCTCACCGACTCCTCCCAAATGCCTCAATGAGACGGAGCTGTCACAACACAGTGGCGTCTTGGCTGAGGTTTAGATGGTGGACTACGGACAAGTTAGATACATAAAGCAGTGTGAAAGGTCTCTCAAAGTCAGTTTCGAGTAGAAAGTCTTCAGCCTCCAACGCGTCTTCCCTTTCGAGTTTATCTATCAAATTCGGTCGTGCGCTGGTTCGCCGGCATCTCATAATCATTCAATTCGAGACAAAGCCTATTTCCACGATACCATCATGACGTTCGAATGTCTCCTCCCACTGAGGCTGTTTAGCCTTGCCTTCTTCTACTCGATCCTTCTCTTCTGTTCCATCGCCATCCTTACTAAGGCTGAAGATCCCACCTCTTCACCAGCTCAGCAAAGCGCACCCTTCGTAGACCAGGCCACAGGCCTGGGTATGGAGCGCTTCTTCGGAGCCCGTACCTCGTTTGCCTTCGCGATGGCTCTGCCAGAAACAACTTCATCATCTTTCATCGGCCAATTGTCATTCCCGCTAGTCAACGGTGCTGGATGGGGCGCCATGGGCTTGACCGGCGACATGGAAGGAAACTTCTTCCTGGCAGCATGGCCGGATGGCAATGGTGGTGTCATGGCTACATTCCGCCAAGGAACCAACGAGGACAACCCACCCGAAGTCAAGGGCAACTTCGCCGTCCGGCCTATTGCAGAGGGCGTCTCCGTTAACGCGACGTCTCTGACTTATACCTTTCTCTGCGAGAACTGTCTAGATGCGACTTTGGGACTCGGTCCGGAGGCCACGAGTGCCAACGCCGTCATGGGATGGGCTCTGTCGGAGAAGGCCGTGAGAAACCCCGGAAACCCTGGGGCAACCTTGGGGTTCCACGAGCGAGGATTCGGTCCGTTTACTGCGCGGCTAGGTAACGCAAAGTCTGCACTGTTTGATGCTGTAGCTGCCACCGCTGGACAGCCCGTTGCTGGCTCAAGTCGAGCGGTTGCGGTGACCCCCAATGCGTTCCGCGAGGGGGACGGTGGAGATGACAATAAGAAGAAAGGGGGTGGAAAGGGTGGAGATGATGACGATGACGACGATGACTAGACTTTTGAATACATGGATAACACTTGATGATTTGCATATCAATAAAATATCTCCTATACTTTGTTGATCTCAGCCCGCCTTGCCGATACGCGATTGTAGTTCTGCCTAGCTCCTGCAAAATTCTGGCCACTTTTGGGATGCTTCCGGATCTGCGCAAGCTTGAACCAAGTCAAGGTTATACTGCTTCTGTGACAGCACGTATTGTTTGTAGGACAAATTATAAGCCTTGACAGCGTACGCAGTTCCGATGGTTCCAAAGGCAATGCCCAATATAGTCAGGATAGCAACGATGAGTGCCGTCCAGAACGTGGAGAACTCTAGGAAATTTCGACCTTCCTTGTCCAGACGAAGTTGTTGGGTGCCTCGAGGTGGCTTGCTGTATTCCTCCAGTAACTTTTGTATGCCTAGCTTCCAGTATGAGAAGCCATCAAGCTCGACCTTCCTTGTACGGCCACATCGCCCCAGTCTCCAAAAGTTCTTCTTCTCTCTCTTCAGTAATCTCATGGTTCCAGGATCTTCATATGGAAATAGAAGAACTAGAGTATCTAGGGTTTCTTCAAGCAGGTTGTGCGGTATGGGGCAATTCGTCGAATACTCCAAATGATTCCAGAGACATACAATGTGTTCGTATATTGTAACGCTCCTTTGGCCCGATTCACCATCGAGTTGCAAGTGTTCAGCTAAGTTGGAAGTCCAACGAATGGAAAAGTTGTATCGTCCGCAAAGCACCGTAATGTTGAAAGTGGAAGGAATACTGGTTGCAGCACCTGGTTTCAACTTGTCTGGTTGGTCGGTAAGAGCGCAGGAAAAGTAACTTTCGATCACTTGGCCAAGGGTTCTCGTTTCTTCCCAAGCCAATTGCACTGGCTTTGGATAGATCTGACCAAGTGGGAAGGTATCAAAGTTGATGGTGAGCCAAAGCTTGGCGATGAGATCTAGACTTCTGGAAACTTCGTTCTCAAGCCTTTCGCATGGTGCGTTCGTCATCTTGTTCAAATTTTCTGCCGCGCTTTCGCTGGGTTGAATGACTCTCGTACATTTCTTCGAGTCAATATCGACTACCTCGCTGATTCGGACTTTGGATTCCGTTACGTTTTGAACCATCACGTCGATGTATTCCGGTATATGGTCAGCTAAAGCTCTCGTATGGTGAAGTGGTGCCCGATGGATCTTCGATATTTCTTTGTCGAGGAATTCGAGGAAGCACTCGTAGTCTTCGAGATGAATATCCGAGGTAGGTAACTTGGGCCATAGGCGCTGGATCAGCACTGCCTGGCCCTTTGGGAAAACCCCTCTATGCCTAAGTCCCTTCATTTCGTGGGTGGCTTCTCATCTCGAAGATAATCGAAGGTAAGGGGTAGACAAGTCGGGTCTTGGTGAATCGCTTTTTTGCTTTCACTGACGCAATTCACCTAGGTAATCTTGATAGACTATATTGAATGAAGACAGATGAAAGTTGAGAACCAGATCATCGATTGAGCTACTTAAACACTTTAGCAAGAGGAAGAATTTGGTCTACCATACCTACTTAACCATAACAAGCGCTTACAAGGTACTTACCAAGCTGATGCTGCGGGTCACTCTGTCTCGCCACGCCCAATTTGACTGGATGAAGGACCACATATGCACATGCAGCGTCAGATAGCCAGCAAATCAGGTTCATATGAACTGTGGTGGAGTAATTCTAGTCACATATCTGCGTAACTTAGAGCATGCTTTACGTGACCTACCTCATGTCAAGAAGTCTGCCTTGGTAGTCATTAATCCCGGAACTGGCTCAGGTGCAACGTTAGTGCGACCTTGTCAGGGTCAAGCAATCTTGACTTTCTGACATTCAGCCTTCTCACTGAAATTCCTGGTGAAAGGCCTATCATGACAGAGACTCTCAGAGCCTCGACTAAACGAAGACGATGGAGGCAGTGGTCAGTTTCCAGCAAATTCCACCGCCTTTAGCAGGTTCGGCAATTGACAGGAGATCCCCTGAACAAAACGCTTCTCGTCTTGGAAAAGCGCCTACCATGAGTCTTGCGGAAACAGTACAAAATTGGTTTCACCAACTGAGGACGTGGGCAAAACTAGGGTCACACCTTGAGACCAGTCATGGACATTCGCAACCGCCCAATGTATCTGAGCAGGCTCTGCAACAGAACTTAACAGCGGGCGTACCGACTGCATCCCCCGATTATGCGCCTCAAAAGCCCGAAGCAGAGTCCAACCAAATCGCTTCCACCGATACCTCTACCAGTAAACCAGATCATCATGGAATCCGGGTCCGTGCTGTTGATGGTATAGCACCAGGCTATCTACTTCCCGGACCCGAGGGATTTCTTCTCTCAATGAAGCCAGATCATTGGATGTCTCCCACATCAACTGAATGCTTGCATCCTATATTTGGGGAGGCAACAAGGGCCCTGTTGAGGTTGAAGCCAGATATTCTTACCCAAGAAGTTCTACGCTCAAGCAAGATAATCGATCTGCAATTACGTATGAGAGCACCTTCGATACCCGTGGACAATTGCTACGAGCTTCAAGCATGTATAAGAATTGCTTGCGGCGACAGAAAAACGGTGAAGCGGGTTGAACGACAACTAAAGAAGATTTCTTGGCTTAGTGCGGAACAGCGCTCTCGAGTCCCTATATTGGTCGACTTTGATTCTTTACTAGCAGCTACGTATCTTTCCTCACCATCTACCGAGGATCAGGATACCATTACACGTTCGGTATCTGCCCGTGACCTTTTCTTCAAAGTTTCACCTCCTATATTCTCGTCGTCAGCATTTGGTCTCAAGCTCTGCGCAAGCACATCAGGAGAGAAAAAGGTGCGGAACCAGGTTTCTTGCATCGGCGGTCTGGTCATCGTAGAAGGCGAATCTAGAGAGCCCCAGAAAGAGATCGTTGCATTCGTCACTACCGCACATGGACTTGTGGAATTACTGCGCAACGACGACGATGTAGATGAAGCTAGCGTATCTTCTTCTGATTCATCCAATCACGCGAGCCTGGAGGACGAAAAGAATCACGAAGAAGAGAACCAACGTCAAACGAAAGCGGAGTATATCGACTTAGATGATGCTCCGAATAACCAAACTGCAAATTCTACTTTCAAGAACATCTACCGGGATTCCTGCGAGGAATTTTCGCTACAAATCGGTTCTTGGACAACGATCGAGCCCATTTTCCCGATACAATTTACAGAGACTCGATGGCGTGGTCCATCGCGAAACCATGAAGAGAGTGCTGGTTCGACAGACAATGATGAGATCGAGCTTTTAACAGCTGATGATAGCACGTGTAGTGCCGACTTTGCCCTTTTCAGCAGGAGGGGATTCGAAAACATGCGTAATCATTACTGTTCCATGGGAAGCCCAGACAAGAGGATTTACGTTGAATCATCAATCGGAAATGAAAGACTGATGGAAGGTGATGCGAGAATAATCCTGGATCCAAGGGTATCTGTATCATGTCGTTTGCTGAAGGGTATCTTCCCCGTCTATATCGGCAAGACTACCTTTCAAACTAGACGGATTATTATGGATGCGCCTCTTTGTGAGCACCCGGATCGTTGACCATTGTCATATATCAGCGTAGCTGACCAGTATTTCGCAGCCCAAGGAGCCTCTGGTAGTTGGGTCGTGAAGGATGGCGACTTTTGCGGTTTCATTATCATGATTTCCAGGTCAGAATCCACGGCGCTCATTATGAGTGCAGAAGATCTGTTCAAGAGCATTCAACGAGTCTCATGGCCGCCCAGCACCGTGAGAGTTGCCTCGGTATTAGATTTGGAGATCATCCGGATGCGCCCATGGACAGAGAATTGGGCTGTTGGCCAATGTGTCAGAAAACACCGATTGATGGAAGATTCTCTTGGCAGGGTATACCAAAACGTTGACAGGAATATGAAAGATGAGCGGCGGGGCCGTATCGTCAACAATCCTGCTGAGTCTCCTACACAAGTGGTCCTCATAGGTCCAGAAGCTCAAGGACAACACGGTATGGGGCGAATCACCTTCTCCAGATACTGTCTTGAGGCTTCCCAACAGTCTGGGACATATCGAAGACGTGAACGGGGTTCTCACAGCCGATATGGGTCCATAGCGTCTAATTGTGGAAGCGCCCAGCCAAGTTCCACGGCTGGAGGGATATCCAGGATCGAACTGCAGCTTGATTGGTACTACTATGTGCCCGTCATCTTTTCCAACTGGGGATCAGCTATTGGGGATGAAACAGTAACCAAAGCGAGACTGAGAGCCGCAGGCCTCCTGAGCTCAATTACCAAACCTTTGTAATTAACTGGTTACTAAGCATGCGCAAGTTTTACCTACTTGGGTTGGTTTTGGAAACTGTATCCTTAATGCCGAGTCTTTCCGTAAGACGCTTAGATACTAGCATCTTGGTACAGATTGCAAACCAGGCGATATTAGCACTAGGCCCTAGGTAAGGCAAATGGTTTACTCACCAACTCTAAATAGAATCTATTAAAATGGAATGGCCGTCACAAAACGTGTGCTGTCCAAAACGTGAAGAATTCTGATAGATTTCGGCTCTCCTTATCTACCTAAGGTAAGCGAGGTTGCCGGGCATCTTCTATCCTCCTTTGTTACAAAGCCTCCCTCGCAACAACGACATTCATATTGCGCCGGATTTGCGGTCGATTTGTTTGGAAGGAAGAGTACTGAGTTCGTCTACATTACAAATTTCAGAATGAGTGTTGATTCTCCATGCAAGAGTTACTAATTCCAACAATGCGCAGACTTATAGTAAAGTATCAGAAGAAACCTCTCTCCAGTCATCCACAAATTTGATTGTGTCAGCACACTTCTTGGTCAGCTGAGAAACCGCGTCCGTCCCAAGCGCCAAGCTGATAGGTAAGGCTCGCCCCTGGGCACTTCCTCTGGATTCGACCGTATCAATGATGCGAGAAACTCCCTTGGCGGGATCTCCAGGTTCCTGCTGATGAACTCCCTTAAACTGGGCCTAGAGTGGATCAATAATAGATTTGTAGTCCAGGATCTTCGTGGCAATGTAGACAGTGTTATTCACGTTGACCAGCTCGGTGCGGAAGAAACTTGGCTCTACGAGAAGTGTCTTGAGCCCCAATGGTGCAAGCTCAAGATTAAGGATCTCGACAGCACCTGATTCCATGGGATATTAGTCAAAAGGTCTTCTCAGCCCGCCATGCAATTCATTTTTTCGAGGACCCGGGAAAATACCTCTCAAGGCGCTCTCAGAAGCGCAATACGCCCCTAGGGTAGGAATGCCTTCCCAGGCGGCGGTCGAACCCATGAAGATAAACATCCCGGATTTGCGTGCTCGGAAATGAGGTAAGAATGCTCGAGCGACGCCAACTGGTCCAAAAACGTGAGTCTGAAAGACTTTGTTCCAGTCTTCCTGGCTGATGTTGCAAGAGTTAGATGCACATATTTTCAATGAGGACGAAGCAATGAAGAAGTGAAAGGAACTAGCCTGTCGTCCTCAACAGTTCCAAAGTGGGAGTAGCCTGCGTTATTGACTAGCACATCAACACCGCCATAGATGCTGAGGCTGTCTTAGGCTAGCTTGTCGAACTCGGCTTGGTTGACAAGGAGGTCCAGTTTAAGCACAGCCGCACCAGCTTCACGAAAGCGGGCTATCTTCGAAGTGTCGCGAGCTATAGCGATGACCTTGTCTCCTTTGGCGAGGAGCGCCTTGACGAACTCGGTGCCGAAGCCTGAGGTGCTTCCTGTAATGAGCCAAGAGGGGCCAGGGTGAATCGGTTAATGCGCATGATTACCGTGCTGTCAGATCTGCGTATGGATGTGAAGACACAATTCAACGAAGAGACTGGCAGTTGTGGAATATTACTAGATAAGCTAAGCCTGAGGGATTTGGAATCAAGGGAGCATTCGGCTTTTGCTCTAACCGGGCAAACTTCATCCAGTCAGCGGACTTTCAAAAGAGATTGCGGACACATCGGAAGCAAGGTGCATTACAAACATAAAGTGCTAACCTTACAAAGTCATCATGTGAGGATAATGCCGATGTTTGGCCTTGTGTCGTCATGTCATGTGGAGGTCCGGAATCTTGAAAACTCTCTCGACCGGACGCCAAGTCCCCTTTCTGGAGCCTGACAAAGTCAACTTCCTAATATCCCATCAAAGCCAAGATCTGAACTGCATTCTTGACAACATACTCATCCAAGACGACATCAGACAGGCGACATATATTGTCATTTTGGCGGCAACAGAGCAACCTCTCAGCCACCTAGACTGCGTGGGTATCGACCTTGGTCAATCTGTTAGAAAAACTACTTAAGACTGACAACAATTTGACCCTCAGTTGAATTTTGAACACTCAAGACATAGCAGCTCCAGGAGATGTCGGTTTCGGTCTGACACAAAATTCTATGGAGCAGCTTGAGCAAAGTAAACAATGAACAAGAAAAAAGAGGGAGGGTTTAATCTCGTCATCCAGGCTGTCCGTGGAAAAGCGAAACTCAAACCCGGAGATTTAGCCAAGGCATTCAATCTTCTTGGTTTTGCAAGGAAACGACGAGACTGCATTTCATCAATATGATGATTGATACCGCTAGGGTGAGTATTATAAGAACAGATGTATTTCTATTGTAAAGTCTAATTCTTGGCCGAATCAAATTCATAGTAAATATCCCACCAAAATGCGGTTTCACACTATTGATAGCATTGGCATTGTGCTGCAGGCGGCCCACGCAATTGACATGAGAGACTACGCACCGGCATGTGGCGTACAACCAGAATTCCAGCTATGATACAAAGAGTAAGCCAGATCAAGTGCCTCTTCGATCCATAAGTGCTGATCAATCTGTAGCTTCCAAACACACTTCACCGTTGCGAAGAACCCGGAGACCGGAAAGGCAAATCTCACTCTGCAGGGTGGCAGTCTTGTTCCTTACGGCGGATATTCCATCAACGCTACAAGCGACCCCTGTATGAAAGGGAACCAGCAGTCATTGATTTCGTTTACCATCCAAGTGATATTGGATTCTACCTGTAGAGACGAAAGATATCTGCTCATCAGCTTGCTTCGTTTGCCGCTGATCAAGACTGTGCTGTGGGTATACTTAGGTCTTGGAAGTAAACTTAAAGGGTCTGCTACTCCTTTGTGTCTTGCACAATCGTTCTGGGAAGTAACAAACCTGAAAGTAATACATTTAGTCCCCTTAGGTACTTAGTATGGGTGCTTAGGCGACTAAGGTAGTTCGTATCGAGTTCTTCCATAGTCCCAGTTGAGGCCTGACTTTTTCCCTACTCATAGCTGCTATGCTGACTTGACCACCAAATATCGGCGAAATCGGGTTAAAAAAACCTTGCACCCCGTTTCCAAGGAGCTCGGGATCTATGTGAGGTCGCCGACAAAGTGCTGAAGGACACCGGCAGGCCTGACCTGGCTACTTACGTCTATCTTCGATGCTGAAAACTTCGCAACCCCACCGTCTACGTGCAAATTGCAAGTTTGGACGTGGCTAGAATGAATGAATAGCATGAACTGAGCTATACGTTTGTATAGTATACAGGGAGATTGAAAGGTGTCACCAAGCTGTTGTAGACAGATATCTGGAGACAGAAGAATTGGGGGAATAAAAACAAGGCGCATAAGTCTGGGGCATGAGAGGTCTGGGAAAAATAATTCTGGCTAGTGGAGCTAGTCCCGGGCTTTTGTAATACTGCGAAGAAGCCTGCGACAACAGCTTATCCCACCGGGAGGTGACTGTGACGGAGCTCCGCTACGACTCGTAATGCCGACCTACAAATACACTTGCGTCTCAAAAGAGTCCATAGAAATTCCGCCCACAGTATTCGGTATATTCATGGGTCGTTCGCGGGGTCAGGATGTAACGCAAGCCCGTCGAGACCATCCAGGTGTATTATCACGGAATAGACTTGATTCTTCGTAGAGTATAAAGCTCAAGATCTGAACCCGTCCTTGACCGAATATCTCCGTATCTTTCTAGTCCTATTCTAAAGCAAGTTCCATCGACAAAATGCCCGACTGTGGTCCAATCGTGGACGGGGTCGTGCGATACCCTCCCTCTGGAATCAATGTTGTTATTATTGGCGCAGGCCTGGGAGGCTTGCAGGCAGCCGTCGAGTGTTGGAGAAAGGGCCATGAGGTTCAAATACTTGAGAAAGGCGAGGCAATCTCCGAGGCCGGTAAGTGATCACCTTGGGACAACCTTCCCCGGGATATTCGAACGATTAACGCTGCCCAGGCGATATTATCAGACTCGGACCTAACAGCTATGCCACCTTGAAGGAGTATCCAAAGATGCTCCAGGAATGGGACCAGTTCGCCTTTGACCCCGAATCGTGTTTCTGTCACCGCGACGGGCAATTCGCCGTTCCAAAGGGCGAATTCGAGCATCATCTTCCGGGGGTTGCTACACATGTGATCTGGCCCATCCGAGCCAAGCCAATTGTCAGCCGACGAGATCTTGCCATGATGTTCCTTGGCCAATGCAAGCGGTTGAGAATTCCTGTGACATATGGTGTAGACATCACCCGCTACTCGGAAGATGAGGCGGGTACCGCCACCGCCCATGCCGAAGATGGCCGCAGCTTCACCGGAGATGTTTTGATCGCGGCAGATGGCATCGGTTCCAAGAGCTGCAGTGTGACCCTGGGCAAGCCGGTTCGCGCAGTGAGTACAGGCTACTGTGCTGACCGTGTCATGTACTCGACCGACCACATCAAAGATGCTCCTGCTCTGCAAAAAGCGATTGCCGAACTCCAACGACCTCAGATGCGCATGTATACAGCGTGAGTCTTGTCTCAAGTCACTACTTAAATCAAGGGCTTGGCTGACAGAAGACCAGCCCTGATATGTATATTGTCTTTCTCTTGTCAAAGACTCACATTTTTCTCGGCATCACGCACAAGGTAGGTGTTTTTGCGCACCTTTATTCTAATCTAACACGAGAGACACAGGACGATGGCACGGCTGTGGAATCCTGGTCATCGACCGTGACCCCTGCGCAGACGGCAGATGTGATGCCCGACAAGGAGGGCTGGGATCCAGTTCTCATGGAGGCGATCCACAGCACCCCACCCAATACTGTTGTGCGGTGGAAGCTATGTTGCCGTAACACCCAACCAAAATGGCACTCCGAGGGTGGCCATATCATTCAGCTCGGTGATGCAGCCCACAGCTTCATCCCATCATCTGGAAACGGGGCATCTATGGCTCTTGAGGACGCCATGTCGCTTCCCGAGTGCCTAAGACTGGGAGGCAAAGATCACATACCTCTTGCCGTTCGAGCTCACCAGCTTCTCAGGTATGTTGGCAGGTGTTTACATCATGCATGGCCTCCTTTTTAATCACTTTGTCCTAGATATGAGCGTACTTCGCTTCTGCAACACAATGGTTTCGTCAACAGGCGTCAGGTCCACCGCGACATGAACGAGATTCTAAAGGATGAAAGGCAGCCCATGCTCCTCGGAAAATGGGTCTGGACTCACCATGCCGAAAAGTATGCCACAGAGAATTTTGTAGAGGCGTGTACGGCAATCAGACTTGATAAACCATTCAAGAACACCAATTTGCCTGTGGGCCATGAGATCCAACCTTGGAGTATCGAAGAAGAGGAAGAAAAGGAGAAGTCTGGTATCTTCAATGAGGATCTGAAGAATACCGGTGACTGGGGATTGGCGTGAGGCACAAGTGAGGTTTATGGCCAGTGCAGATACTTGGTCCTTCAGCGCTTCGATCGAATGGATTTGGCGGGTGTTTGGAGGATTATGGAGATAAAAAAAAATCATTTCTAGCGGAAAATTTGCTCTCGGACCCAGTTTGTTCTCCTAGGCCTACTTTGATACTCATTCATTCGTTAGATCCGACATTATGCTACAGTTCCAACCCATTATTGACAGGTAAGAGAGCCTTCAAAAGGCCGTGTGAGATTCGTTGCGCCCTGTTTGTGACCACCTCCCTCCAGGCTAAAACTAAAGACACCAGGTCTCTTGCCTTCGTCCCCTTCGCCCCTCTTTCCATCTGCGAACGACGCTAGCTGACTTACGGACCATCCAGTTTCGGCGAGTATTACCCGACACATCGTCGCAGCATCAAGATCTACGGACCGAAACGACAATGCATATCTCACGTCGGACTCTGCACTAACGAACTAAGATCGCACCTAGTGATACGGTAGTCACTAATGGAAATGCTCGGAAGGTTCCGCAAGCTGAGGATTGGACACTTGCCGTCCGCGCAATCTAATACTACACGACTATTCGACGCACTGAGACAAAGTGCCAGAATGATCAGTATCAAGGGGGCTAGAATCATGACACATATACGGACGGAACGAAATGCTGCCATGCAGCCACGGAATCTTCCTTTCCAATCAACCACCTTAAGCGGCCCTTCGTTCAGCTATGCTATGACGCTAGTTGTGTCCGAAAAGAAAACCTAGGAAGAAAGAAGCAAATATGTTGACAGTCCGCGAGAATAATTTCATCACAATAACCTCGATGCTGCACCCTTAGTCTCTCATAAGTAGGTATACTCAACACTGTTCATGCCGAGTCGAAGTCAAATCAATCGAGGCGCGCCCGCTACTTCTTAAAAGCAGGAGTGCATCTGACATCCAACTGGTGTCTGCCCTACCTAGTTCTGAGGGATGGAACCATGTCTGGACTCGCAGGGCTGCCGCTACCCGGCATTCGGGCCACTCGGCAATGCCATCTGGCAAGGCATGTTATCCCTTGATGAGCAATGCACCTGGGCGTCGCACCTTTGGATTCCTTAACCACCCCTTCATACCGCCCTTCTTTACCGCCCTTCACAACACCCTCCTGCCAAGCGTTTATTGGCGGTCTACTTTTGTGCCTGCAACCACGGCGAAATGTGAAGCATGTACTGGGGGCTTGGACTAGCCCATATCGACTGCCAACCATGGGGCAGCAGTCAAGGGGCTTGGCATCTTGGCCTGAGCTATTCCACGGCTGGTAAATCGTACAAAGGTTTGATTGCGTGATGCTCTGCCGTGAGATAGATAATGTCGGATTAGAAGTCCAATTCGACCGCGGCATACGGCCAACTGCGCAGGGGCTAACTAGGGGCCCTATTTACGATTATCGTAGCTAGCCTAACCTACGGTTAGAACCTCCTTTTTATACCTACGCAGAAATTTATATAGTTTAATTAATTTCTTTATTAACCTATAGTTCGAACTAACTACCCTATAATAGGGATATTAATACTAATTAGTAATTGAATTCTACTATTATAGATTAATAAGGTATCTTACTATATAAAAGAGACGACTTTTTAATATTATATAGGATAGGAGATTTATATTAATTACCCTTATAGAAATAAATAAAAAAAGAAGTAATTTTTAAATACTATACGGAATTAAATAATTATAGCCCTTTACTACCCACGAGAAGTCGATATTTATTATATTAAACTATATTAATTAATAAAACTACTTAAGTAACTAGTCTTTTATTATTACTTTAAATAGCTTTTTTACTAAATAACTTTCTTATAACTAGCCCGTAATTAGAAATTAATTAATTAAATTAATAAAAAAAAATACTTATATAGTAACTACTTACTTAATTAATTAGTATAACGAACGAGCTTAATAATATAATATAAAAGAGTACTATACGATTAAAAAAAAGGATTTTTAAATATAAATATTCTTATTTAGTAACGAAAATAACTTTATAAGAATTATAAAGCTAAGAAATTTATAATATATAAAAAGGTTTATTATTACGAGGATTTTATAAATATAACTATAAGCTCGTAATTTAAATAACCTCCTTAGAGCTCCCTTAACTACCCCTTAGGTATTATTCTAAAATATAATATAAAAAACGGTTTTATAAAAAAAGAGGGGATTTAGAGGTTTTAATAATATTAAGCTAAGAGTATTATAGATCTCGGAAATTAATTTAAAAAAAAGGCGGATACTTAAAATAGTTTTATAACCTCTTATTAAAGTTATAATTAACTTAAAAAAAGGTTAAAAAGACGAGGATTTAAAAAAAAAAAAAAAGAATCCTCTAGAGGGCCGCTAAAGAGCTTCTATTTTATACTAGCTCTTAATATAAAATTATTAATTTTAAAAAATTAACTAAGTAATAAAAAGAATTATTAATAAATAATAATTACTTAATAATAATTTAATTACGAAAAAGACTACCTAAGAGATATAAAATAGGGTACTAAGAAGTAGCTAAAGAAAAAGTTTTTAAAATAATTAACCCTACTTAGTACGAGCGACGAAGTAGTAAATATCTTTAATAAGTTCTTTAAGTCCTTAATTTTATAAAAAAGAGGGCTTAACTTCGCTAATTATACCTAACTATTTATTTAACTCTTAATAGCTTATTTAGCTCCTTTATAAGCTAGTTAGCGTCTATTTTTAACTATTTTTTTAAAATATTACTTTAAAAGAGGTAAGTTAAAAAAGGAAGTAATTTAAAAATTATAAAAAGTACGAGGCTTAAGAAGTTAAAAAGGTACGAAATAATAAAAATTAATAACTAATAAAAATTTTAAAACTAATTATTATATCTTCTTATAATAATATAAACGTTTATTACTACTATTAAAAAAGGAATTACTAAAACTTACCTTTTTATATTAAATAAAAAAGAGGATCTTAGTAAGTACGATAGTTAGTAATTTAAAAAGGTAATAATAATTATTAAAAATAGTAAAAACGAGAGTAGTAGCGAGGTAGTGAGAAGAAGCGGGAATTACTTAAACCTTAATAAATTCGTTAAATAGTAAAAATACGGATTTATTATAATTAGTACGCAGATTAAGTATATCCTTATTAAAATTAAATACGTTAATAATTATTAATATAGGTATAAGCTAGAGTACGACCCTTAGCGAGTTAGGGTAAGGGAAAAAAAGAAAAAACCTAATTTTAAATAGAATCCTAATCCCTTATAAATAAGTAAATATTAACCTAGATTATTAAAAAATATAGATATATAAGATTATAGATTAGCTTAATAATAAATAAATTAATATAATATTAATCTATTTAACTAAGGTTTATAAAAAAAAGGGGCTATAAGGGTAACCCCTATTTTATAAAATCGTAAATAAGCTTAGTTATTAACTAAATAAATAGTTTATAAACGCAAGCTTAGGAATTATAAAAGTAATTAATAAATTTTTTTATAAATAAGGGGTATTATTAATATAATTATAATTACGAGAACTATATAAAATCTTAGTAATAACGATTATAAAAAAGGAATTTATATTATAAAACTAGGTATAGGTCGATAGAGTATATAATCGCTTTAATAAGTTTAAAAAAAAAGTAAACGACCTAAATTTCCTTTTTATAATTACTAATAGTAATCTATTATTATAAAAAGATATATAGAAATAAAATATAATACTAAACGTATAATAATTAATAATTCTACTTATTTTAATTTATAACTCGTTACTATTATTAATATAAAATTTAGTATTAATTAGCTAATAAAAAAAGAAATAGACGACCTAAGGTTATTAATAATACGTAGTAACGCAGGGATCGTATATAAATACTAAAAATATAGTAATAAATACGAGGTAATTTATAGATTTTAAAAAAATCTTTTTAAAAAAGAAATTATACTTTAGGGGGAAGTACGAGGTTTTATAAAAAACCCTAATAATATTTTATAATTACTATAAAAAAGTTAGGATTAGGGAATACTAGTACTATTTAGTAATTAATATCGTACTCATAAGTAAAGCCTCTAATTATTATTATAAAGTGGTATATAATTTCGATTAGAACGACTTTTTTAGTATTATTAACGTAATCCGAAACCACTTCGAGACTTATAATAAGAATCTAGAGCTCCTATCTAAGTTATAAATAATTTTTTTTATATTTATAATTAGGATAATAGAGGGTAAATTATGAATAAAAATCCTTAAAGAGCTTATTAATTAAATTAATAAGCTAGTAAAAACCTAGCTAAATAAGGGGATTAATAAGTAAAAAATCGGATATTTTTATACCGTAATTTAGTGCGTATTAAAAGTAAAAATAACCCTATATTAGGCGCTTAAAAACTATAAAACGCTCTATTTAAAGCTAAGATTTAGCTTTAATATTAAAGTAAGAATACTATACTAAATATATTTATAAGTATATAACGGCCCTTATTAATAATATTAAGTCGACCGGATATATAATGAAAAAAAAAAAGAGACTAAGTACGGTAATTATTAATAAAGAGGCCTAAATTTATTAACTAAATAGAGATTTAACTTATAAGTAGGGTAATAAAAAAAGTAATACTTTATTTATAAAAAGGATAAATATTAATTAAGTAACTACTCCGAGGAAGAGCGTACTAAATTATACGAATATTATAAAAAGTCGAGGGTAATAAATAGTAAAACTAGCCCTTATTAGTTTAGCTAATTCTTTGTTATATATAAGGGTAAATCTAGGGGTATAGAACTTAATAATAATAATTATAATAGTAGCTTAAAGTATTTACCCTTTATAAAAAATTTAGAAAATAAGGAAAATCTCGCCCCCTATACTAATAAATTAAATTATAATAAAATTAATAATATTAACTACTCTTTTTTTACTTTATTAATATTTAGAGGATATACGAGGCTAAATAAATAAAAAGTAATAAAGGCTCTAAATAAGTAGGCTTTTATTTACGGATAGTAAGGGAAAGTCCCTTAGATAACGGATACGGAAGTAGATAAAAGGACGAATTTAATAATATAAAATTCTATTCTCTTAGTACTTAAGGAGAAGATATTATTTCTCTTAATATTTAAAAAAAAGAAATACGGTACTAAGTAATTCTAAGAGTAGCTAAAGGGGCCCTTTTTATACTACTTAGATTACTTAAATACTAAGCTTATATAAGTATTTTATATAAATAAAAAGTACGGCCTAAATAATTTCTATAAGATTATCCTAAATACTAGGGTATTATAATAGTTAATAAAAAAAAAGGGGTAATTCTAAGCGCTATAAAAAATCGTATTAATAATACTTAATATATTAATAGTAGGTATTATAAGAATTAGCTTCGGCCTAAATAAAGAAATCGTTGCCCTAAGTATAATAAAAATAAAAACGTACTTCGGAATAATAACTTTTTATATTTTACTCCTTAATACCCCATTTCTCTTATATCTAAAAAATATAAATTAACTAAGTATTATATTTAATAATACAAAAAATAGAATCTTTAGTAATAAGTATTTCGAAACGGTCGAATAATAATAGGGGTATATATTTATAAAACTTCTTAATAATACGAAGTTAATTAATTATTTAATAGAAAATAAGCTTAGATAACTATATTAGAGATTTAAGTACTTATTAGTTATAAGGCTATATAACCTCTTAAAGTAATTAAGTAATAATAATATCGAAATCGGGGCGCTAGAGTAGTTAATAAAAGTATATTATTAATATTAAATAAATATATAGAGCCTATATAGATTTAAATTTAAATTATATCATAAGCTTAACTTTAATTAAAAAATCGTCGTTAATATTTTATATTTAAATAGTCGACTAGTTTTATATATAATCAACGAGGCTATATTATTTTAAATAGGGTAATCCTTATAGGATTTATAAGTAAAAATAATATAAGTAGCCTTATAAAAATACTAAATTAATATATACTAGGGATTACTAAATAGTATTAGAACTGACGTTAGTATGAGTTTTAAATTAATAGAATTTAGGGAAAATGCGACGGTTTATAGTATATAGCTAAAAGTCGTGCTCGTAGAAGCGCACTATAGTATTAGAAAAGTAAAAAGGGTATACTAATAGCTAAAAAGGGCATTTAGAATTATTAAAAAAGAAAATCCTAATTTTACTAATAATAAATACTTTTAAATAGTACTTAAGTATTATAACGATATTATAAGACTTAATAGACTTATATTAACGCTATTAGTATTTAAAATATATTTAAAAACGACCTTAGCTTTATTATTATTATTAAATATAAACTAATAAGCCTAAGTAGTTAAGAAAGTAATACGGGCGCTGCGCGAGGTAAGTATAAAAAAATAAGTTAACGAGGTAATTATTATATATAATAGGCCCGATATAGGGGCTAATTTAAATATATTTCTAAATTTAAATATATAAGTATAATATAAAATTACTTAGTAATAGACTAGGCTATATAAATTAATTTTTATTAACGAGCGGTTTTACGTAGTTATAAGAGATTATAACTAGCTACTTAAAGTATTAATTATAATAGTTAGATTATATTATACGGATCTTATTAAGGTAATTTCTAACTTATAAAAAGAAGAAGAGCTAGGGGAAATAGTATAACCCGCAGTAGAAGTATAAGAAATTATCCTTAACGAAATTATTATAGTAATATTAATAAATAACGAGAAAGAGGAAATTACTAAAAGGGTACTAATATTATTAGCGAGACGTTATAAAAAAATATAATAATAAGCCCTAACGTAATAATTTATTACTAATAACGAAGTATTTAATACTTATTATATAATAAAAAAAAAAGCCGATTTTGAGCTAATAGTTAAACTACGTAAAAAAGGTATTATTATAATTATTAAAAAGCCGTATAAGGGATTAAATCTTATTAAAATAAATACTTTACGTAATCGAGGGGTTTATTAATTTATTTTCTATAACTCCGAGAAATATAAAGGTCTCTATATATTTAAATTATAAATAGTACGTAAAATTAAGGGAAAAAGAATACCCTAACTATATAAGAAATCTAAGTATATAATTTAGGGGTATAGCGACGTTAAAAAGGCGACGCTACTTACTTAATTACTTATAGTATAGCGCTATAGTTAATAATTAATAATAGTACTAATAGTATTATTATAAAAGAAGGGATATAAAATTTAGAACCGTAATATTACTTAGGCCTATATTTAATTAGCTATAGGGTTTATAAAGAAAATCCTAGCTTATTTACTAAAAAAAATAGTTAGTAAGTACTTAGAAAATACGATTATTAAAGTACTTAAACTACTATATAAGCTCGTAAAATCGGGTACTTATTAATAAGCTATATACTACGATTTTTATATTAATTAATTATTAATAATTATATCTATATACGACCTATACTTACTAATCTCTAAGTATAAAGGTAATTAATTTAAAATCGTTAGAATATAAACTAATAATATATTAAGCCTATTTAATATTAATTTTATAAAGAAAGAGAATAAGGAGCTTTAAAAAGCGGGCTTTATAACTAAGTTAAAAAAGGTCCTTATAATAAATAACTTATTAGTATTTAATAACAGGATTTTTATAATTAAAGGGGAAACCGTCGTTTTTTAATAAAAGGGGTAGGGTAAGAAAATTACCCTTATTAACTTAAATATAATTAATATTAAAAAGTAATATAAGGCTAAGCTCGCGCGGGGGGTATATATTATAAGTATATACTAACCTAAGGTAACTTTTAATTATACTAAAGTAGTATAAGCTATAGAACTAAATAAACAAAACGTCGAGGTACTTAATAAGTAGCTTAAGTAGTAATAAACGAATTTTAATTAAGGCCTTATTTATTACTTAATTAACTTTGTTATTAATAAACTTTACGTCTTTATTAATAAGTTATTTACGAATAATAACGACTTTACTTCGTAATTAGGGTATATTATTATCCTAGTTAATAAGAGTATAAGTAAGAGCGAATTTACTATATATAGTAATATTATTTACTACTTATTAACTAAAAGTAAGTAAGTAATAAGAAGTATATTAGTATTAAAAATTTATAGTATAATTAACGGTATTAACTTTACTTATATAATTTTAATAATACTAAGGAGGATTACTAATTAACTTAATTTTTTACTAATTTTAATAATTATTTATACCGATTCTTATTTATTATATAAATACCTTATTAAATTAAAAACGACGAAAAAAAAGAGGCTTATAATTAATATTATAGCCCTTAGGTAATTATATAAAAGGTATAAAATCCTCGAGATTTATTAAATTAATAATAATAATAACCTTACTAACGCTTTTATAAAAATAATACTTAATAAGGGGTTAGAGTAATTTATAAATAGTAAAAAAGTTAATATATAAATAGAGGGATAGGTTATATAAAAAGAATAGAGAAAAGGGAGAAAAGGAGATAATTTAGTAAAAGGGCCTAAGGTTAAATTATATTTCTAACCGTAATAAATAAATTAATAAAAAAAAGAGAAAGTTAATATTAAATTAGAAATTTAATTTAACTACGGTATATAGCTAACTATATAAGGGCTAACTAGGGGCCCTATTTATAATTATTATAACTAGCCTAACTTACGGTTAGAACCTCTTTTTTATACCTATATAGAAATTTATATAGTTTAATTAATCTCTTCGTTAACCCACGGTTCGAACTAACTACCCTGTAATAGGGATATTAACAGATAAAGATAGAGACGTCGTGCACACGAGGCTACGTCGCTCACGTTTTGATGTCCAAACCCTGAGATTGAACCACTGATCCGCTGAATCCCTGGGAGCCCGGGAAAACAAACACCCATCTTTTCCCACCCTCCATGGCTGCACAAGTCTCCCAAACGGGGGACTGCTACCTCGAGACCACCACCAGCATCTTACTCGGTATCGTCATAGGCTTGACGATGCTTAATTTTGGAAAGGTGTTGAAACAGACTTCGCACATATACTCAAAAACCAAGTCGTTTACCAATCTTTACAGCTGGATGTCAGTCAAGCTTTCCTGCGTATGAGCAGCATCACTAAATCTCCAGACAATAACACTCAATAGGATCTGGATTTTACTTCTTGCTAGCCCCACTCAAGCGATTATCGACTGGCTCTTCATTGTTGGACACATTGTAAAAAGGTAATGTACTCCTAAACTCCTGTAACCTACTTTTTAATCGCTTGTTAATGAAAACAGCCCCGGGTTTAGCGCTGCGGATATCTTGCTCTGGGTGTTTCAAACGCAGCTTACACCTCAAATCATTGCGAACCGACTAGGACTTATCATGACAGATAAGAAGAAAGTCAGGGTCATGAAATGCGTATTGCTTGTGATTATTGGCATAATGAACGTTACTGTCATCTGCATGATATTTCTGATACAAGCGACCTACCCTACGCTGGGTCCACATATCCAAAAATTCTACGCCCCTATCGACAAGGCCTTTGGTCTACTGACTGATCTCTTACTCAACTTGGCGTTCATATGGAAGGTCCATCATGAACTGATCGCCAACGGTCTGACAAAATATCGATTGTTGTTCAATCTCAACATCGCTGCTATAACACTTTCGCTGTCTATGGATGTAGGTCGCAGCGTATTTTCTTTGTTCAAGTCGTTTTCGAGTACTGTCTTAAGAGCATCGCTGATTCGTCGTACAAAGATCGCCCTGCTTGTGGTTGTGCTCGTTCTACCGAATTCCTTTATTTACACTTGTGTCCACCCGATAGTCTATAGTGTCAAACTTGCCATTGAACTGATGATGGCAGATCTGATAGTCCAGGTCTCGCAAGAGCAATATCAAATGCCGGAAATTTAGACGCCGCTAATTTTGTGAGGTAGCGCGTCACATCGTTGATTTTATTGATAGCGCTCGTTCTACAGCTTTCCCTGTATACCTCATCGCACTCACTGATCCTAACAATCTTGTTCGGCATTGCAGTCTTGGCGGATTCATCACGGTTATGTGACTCACGATTCTGTGGAAAGTAGTTCTTGTCGACTGACGATAAAAGATCATTAAGTAGTCTATATGATCTTGATGATTGATCTGATATCATTTCATTCGATTTCATTTGATCTGATCTGAAACATATCATAGCCTACTCGGTTTCAGCCAAAGAGGGCGCGACGTTGCCCGGGCGGATGAGTCAGCCAGCGACACTTGGAGCTGGGCCATCTGTATCATCACTGGACTTCTCACCGCCACACAACCAGACAAGATAAGCCACAAAGGATCTCAAGCTCCTCTTCCATTATTTTCAGACCCTTGATAAGATGCTACGTTGGCCTGATCCTGAGGCAACAGTGAATGAGCTAGGTCTGGCCTGCTGGATACCTTAGTTGTGCCAAATTTAAGTCGAGCATTCATCAAAGTCTAAATCACGATCAGGAGTCTTGACCTCCCCACCATCCTTTACTTGAGTTGAACTTCATTTCTCCAATCTTCTTCAAACTTCCGCAACTCATCTCTCTATCCTTGAAAGGGGCAGTCGATGGTAGCGTAAAACTAGTGTGATCGGTGAGCAGGGCCCCTAGAATAATCTCAAACGCAAGGGTCGGAAGCGTTGGGAAACAGGCATTACGAGCGGGTCTCGAGATAACCTCCACAACATCGTCCGATCGGACCATCGACCGTCACTGACTAGCAGAGCCCTAGCCGAAGGATACGCGGTCCCCTATGATGCATACGTCCGGAGTTAGGGCTTCTTGAATTCGAAGACGCATCGCAACCCACTTGCATCTTGATGCTAGTAGAAAGTCTCACGTTCAGAAGGGCCTGATTGTGCCGCGAGAATGTATCGTGGCACACGGAATGCAGTCTGTTCATCTCTTGTCCTCCGTGTACACTGAAAATGGACTTTGTCCGCAAGCGCTTGCCAACCGTGGAAATACCTTGGTTTCCCTCAAAGGTGGACCGATCTGCCTCCAGCGCCTGCCAAAAGTAGAGAACTAGATCCAGTTCAATCTTTTCTTTGCTGGGCCTATGCCAGTACTCTCAGCTCTGGAACCTCTCATCTAAATTATCATGCGTCTCTTCGCGACCGTCGCTCCGGCCATTCTTGATCTGGCGGGCAATCATATCATTGCTAGTGCCCCGTCGAATAAGACTAGCCCTGGGTGCTATCGGAGCCCTCTGGTCCGACACGAATGGCAGCAACTATCACGGGATTAGAGATTGAGCTGCATTGATGCTATCAAATGCTTGACGTCGCTGCCGTCAGAGGGCAATTGTCTTTGGCCTGATGCCAAGACCCGGTAGGATAACTTCCGGGGAATGCACATCTATGCCCCAGTGCAGTTGCACTTCAATGTGAGTCAGCCCAATCTGTGTCCCAAACTTTGCAGGTCTTCCAATATGCCGATGTTGCTGCAGGGACTTTTCTCCCAAGAGAGATAACTCCAACTCTATTTCGATCGTTTTCTCTAAACAGGTCAACTGTAGCTGGCATCAGTCGATGATATTTCTCTTCGAATCCTTGCTGGGGAACAAGTGCTGTTACCCAGGAATACTCCCTACAAGAAATTGATTTTGACAGCACTGTGGAACCTTCGTCAAGTCGCCAATCTTCGACCATACATACTGGGGGGAACGGGCCGTATATCGAGGAGTTTAGTGATGACGAGGAGTTCCCAGTCAAGACCCCCACGGAAATTCCGGGAGGATGCGAAGGAGGGTGTGTCCAGGAGAGCCTATTTGCGAACATCACGGTTCTCAAGAGTCTCGGTGCGCTGGAAATTTCCGCAAACCCCAAGGTTTTTGTCCCTGCCCAGCATCTGCTGACTTCACATCCTGACCCTAGGCTCCTCCGTTGAATCGCAACCCCACTGTGTGCTTCGAGATTTCAGCCCCGCCCCCGTTAATAGTGCCCTTAGAGACAAGATCATTGACTGCACGCTCTCTGCGCTGACCAAGAGCGAATTCAACTCTCACATCCAGGGCTACAGTTTCGAGCTTGACGGCCTGACTCTCCACGCGGGCAAACATCTTGGCATTGGCGGTGCTGTTGGCGAGGTACGTATGATCAGACGATAATCCTTTCTCATTTTTCGGCCCTTTGGTTCTTTACTTTGTTAGTTGTGAAGTTGTGAGATCTGAGGAAGCTAATGGCCAGGACCAGAATGTGGACATGTACTCTTCCCCCGGCGATCCACACTTCTACTTCGTCCACGGTGCACTAGACAAGATCTGGAACGACAGGCAGCGACGAGGTAAGCATCCTTTTCTGCTCACGAACTTGACTTTCGTTTCAGTGCCACTTGTGAACAGACCAAGACACTTGGACAAGCGGCTAGGCGCCCCGTTTTCCCCAGCATAAGAAAACGTTAAAAGGAGTCGTGGGCTCGATCTTGCTAACGATGGTCATAGACTGGCCCGCGCGCAAAACCGCTATCGGTGGCCCGGACACCATGTTCGCGTACCCGTTCAACTTCTTCGGTGACGTACCGTACGAGAACATTACGTTGCAGTACCTTCTCAAGTACCCCAACTTTGGACAGGATATCCCCATTAGCGACGTGATCGATATCCACGGTGGTCCGTTTTGCTACGAGTATAAGTAGTTTGAGAGACCAACTATACCATCTCAGTCTAGTGTGTTACGGCGGCTTCTGCACTCTAGTCGCAGCATCCGATTATACGACGGAGTCGTACAGCGACCAATAGCCGCCCAAGACTGATGAGCTACATCGGCCGCTGTCCTAGTGTGTCGAATCTTGGTTGAGCCGCCGCTGGTCTGGGAGGAGAATCCGTGCACAAGTTGAGGCGCGGGCTATTGCGGTTTAGGGTCTGGCAGACAAAAGACAAAGACAGCCACGGTGGTCGATGTGCTCGGATAAAGTTCCACTACTGAATCAACATCGGAGGCATCCCCATTTGTCCTAGCTTGCGATTGCAAGTCGCTTAAGACGGCAATATTGCGGCGATGTTGTCTGGAGAGTTCCCGAGAGTCAATTGAATCCCATACCACTGCTAGATTATGGGTGGGTGAGGGGATGGGGCACTCAGTATCACACTCCAATGTAAGCTTAAGTTGCATTACGCACTTCATAGATAACATGTGCTTAGAAAATGCTCAATCCGATGTAGATACATCGCCAAGTAATTCATGAAGGTGAAATGAAACTTTTATTAATCATGGTCTCAATCGACTGCGTGATGGGGACGGGACGAGACGATCATGTGACTCCTGGTCGTCCGCTATCCTCTTGAACCCTTCGGAAAATAGCGACATTTCGCTCGGCTTTGTGTGAAGTCCCCTTGATTCGACCTCAACTTTTGTTGACCTCAACGGGGACTCATTGATACACCATCTCTCATTTACCTCGACTCCTCCATACCTCTTGCTCGGTTTTGTGGTGATGGAAAGTCGCATAGCTCAGCGGTGGCCTCCTCGTCACGGATACTGCTGAGACGGCGTATCTCCGATGTAATCTCGATCTCTTTTGTGATAAAGATGTGGCCGATGCTACTCTGTAGGGTGGGCCAGAAGACGGGTAACGAGGCGCAAATCGTCGCCAAGTTGATCTCAACCGCAGCGAGAACGATGGGTACGCAGCCGTACCAGCTGGGATCGAGGGTCGGATAAGTGCCCGCTCTCGAGTGTGAGATGCCGATGAGACGGAAGATTCCAAGAACGTTCACGCTAGCGAAATCGAGTCAGACGGGAAGTGTTCGCTTTGAGATGGAAAGGAAGTTTAAGACATGGAACTTACAGAACACCCATGGTGAATAGACCAAGCAGGCCCAAGCGCGACTTCGTCCGAGTTCCAGCCTCCAGGAACAAGGGAATAGGTATCGCAAATACAATCAGGTCCAGTGCAACATTCATTCCGACGTGGCTTTCAAAGCTTTTCGCAAAGATAATGGGGTCGCGGGAGCCAAATGCCCATCGAGTATCCGTAGTCGATGAAAGGTCCCAAAAGGCCGACACGGGAAGGCAGGGGATCCAGGCAATGAAGGAGTAAGCTACACCCCATAGTGCGGTGATATAGATGACGATAATGGTAACGATTCGAGACTTCGTGTTGCGTTCAAACATTCGTAGATATTGAAACAGTAAGGCCAATTTGATGAGGGCTGTTGCCATTGGGTATGCGCCGTTGCAGACATAAAAGGCTTTGATGAAATTTTGCATGCCGTTAACTCCAAGTAATAGAAAGTGCTTGCCCAGCCCATAATCCGTGGCTGCATTGAAGAGTTAGAGGACCTTTCTTTCGTAGGTAGGCGCCATAGAATGAAGACACTTACCCACACACGTTGCTATAGATAAAAGCAGGCTTGTGAGCTGCGGGCAAAATGTTAGACATTGAAAATAATGCGAAACGGTTGCCTGATAGCTACATACCAAAGATAACACAACGAAGAAGTCATCCCATCCCGGACACCGAGCAATAAATAACCGGACATAGAGTCGAAAGGCACCGCATATCCAGGCGACAAGCTACGGTAAATGGTCAGAAGCTAGAATTGTCTGGATGTGGTTCATGGGCATCAAGTACCAGAAAGGAAACGACCATAGCCAGGACCGCAGGTCGTTGGTTGAGAACCGGCACAGGGTCTTTGAGGTTGTCGGCTTTGCCGAGTAATTCAAGTATGGAGCCGCCCATTTTCTACAAGGGTTCTCGAGATCGGGGCCGTTGCCGTTTGCATACTCGGGGGTGAGACTTCGAATTCCGTAGGTCGAAGTCCAGCTCGCGGGTAGATTTCGAATCGGAGTTCTCAGCCGTTGGCCAGCAAGAGTCGGCGGATGGTCAAATAAGACAACTCATTCGGGATTAAATGGAGACAACCTAGAGGGGTTGGAAAGGTTGGACAAGAGCGAAGGGGGGAGGGGCAGCAATGATAAATGGTTCCCGAAGTCAAGCCCTCCGTCGAGCCGTTCTCGAGATGAACCTGACTGGGGGTGTTTGAGTAGCTCCAGAGAGTGGTGCGCGCAACACCCTGCAGTGCGGTACCTCGAGAAAGCCGTCAGCTCCAGGGCCCCTGCACACGTGGTATGTTGTCACGAGTTATGGCACGCAGCAATGGGCATACGGAGTGTGGTAAAAGTGGCTTAACATATTAAAGTAGAAATAGACAAAAGGAAAAAGTCTATATACACGATGTCTAAGATAGACACGTGATTCAGCACGTGACGGGCACTTCGTGAGATGCGGTTACTATCCTTGTTACGTGACATAAGACACCACCCCACACGACGGATCACCCCCTACGACGGATCACCCAATTCGGCCACATTCAGCCAAAACCGTTATTCCATATATATATAAATAATTAAAGAATAAATATTTCAAAAAATACACAAGCTATAAAAAAATATAATTAGTATAAAAAAATATTTTAAAAAAATATTTTTATATTATATTATATAATAATATTAGATTTAAAATATGTCTTTAAATGTTAGTGTTTACTAGTAATTTCTATATAAATACTAACATTATACTATGTTATATAACTCTTTTATTTATTAGAAAAAATAAAACTTTAAAGTGGATTATTTTTGATAGATTTATATTATACTTATATAAATAGTTTTTTATTAGTAATATAAGTATTATTATATAGAAATATTAAGTTATATTATAATAAGTAGTATTTATAAAAACTTAAATTTCCTAAGCTTATATAATTA